>JAWZYU010000245.1:0-280000 GCA_038380435.1 Ryuthela nishihirai | reverse complement strand
GGGCATAACAGCAGATAACATTCAAGTCTTTAACGCTTGTCTGAAATTTTGCTGTAAGAAACCTTTCATTAATGCACTCATATCCTAGTAGAGCATCACTAGCGTGTCTGCTGAGAAGCAGACACGCTAGTGATGCTTATTATCGTCCCTTGGTGATGGTTGGTATGCCTTGGTGATGCTTATTATCGTCCCTCCCTGAAAAGAGAAATTTAAGATTATTTTTAAGAATCTGACCTTATCTGTCCATCTGGTCTCTTGCAAGCCGAGAATATCTAAATTATAATGGTGGAATTCTTGTGTGTGAGGAGATCAAGAGAAAAAGCTCTGTGCAGAGTCCTCACATTCCAACATGGAGAGAAAATGGTTAGTAGGATGTTTAAAGAAACTATGTTTATTGAGAGAGGGAATGCTGACAATATCAAACAGACATGGGGCAAAGACTCGTACCCCCACCACTAAAGGCTGAAGCCGTTTACATTGGAAGACTTCCTCCAATGTAGAATTTGACGATGCCAATAGAAGCAAAGAATTCAGGTGCCTGCGATGACCTCTGCTCAGGATTATCCACCAGCTGATAAACATATCCTGTGAATCTATTCACTTGGGGCTGTCAACCCACAAACAAACAGAAAACACAGCGGGAGATTTTCCCTCTACAGAAGCCCACCAGTGCAGCAAAATCAGGATCCATAATCAAGCTCAGAGCCATATATCTGTCCAGTGGGTTTATATGGTCAGCACCAGGACCCTGTGTGGTTGACCACTCCTCAGCAGGGTAGAAAAAAAAAAGTAGCCATAGTTGTCCAGATCAGTAGGCCACACTAATCTGGCAGCCCTTCCGTTCACTTCCACAAGAGAGTATCTCTTTTGAAAGGTACTAACGGTCTGCACCACGAGAAGGCAGGGTCGGACATTAGGTGCTAGGCCTGGCCGGTTCTATGCATCATCACAGATAAATAATTTCTTCCAGATATATATATTCCATTTTCTTTCATTCCTCCATTTTGAAGTAACCTTCTGATTTAAGCTCACAAGTTCAATTTGAACAGTTGTCAACACATTAAGTTCCAAAAATTTTCCAAAAATATTTTTGCATCGTAAGATTTTGTAAACAATTACAAAATATATAATTTATTTTCCATTTTACTCACTCGTTTTTGTGTTTTCACCTTTTTTTGTGTGTGTTTCAGGAATTATTTTCAATGCATGGGATTAAAACTTTTGAGTGAAACTAAAATTTTTGTTGTATACTTCATGGCTATGTCTGCTTGATTCCATGATGTTGCTCAGTGTATGATGTGACTTTAACATGTGTGTGCATGTAGTCATCCAGCTCCAGCTTTCATGTCCTAAGCAATGGAGTAAGATTGTGTTTTCTTGGTTAGCATTTATATTTTTTTATTAAACTTTCATTTTTATTTGCACATATTTACTTCGATTTTGTTTTCATAGATTTATAAAACATTAATGATCTTTCGGAGTTCTAATACATCTTCATTTTTTTTTATGATGAGGAAGTCTTATAACTTGTTGCTGAAGATATTCTTTTAACATCACTTTAGATTATTTTTAAAATTATTTTTTGGATTTTCAGTAAAAGACTAATTTTTTCTCGTTTTCTGAGAGTGAATGAGGTTTTGTATGCGGGAGCAAAAAGGATTCCTTGGCACAGAAATCAGACCTCCTGTATCCTATGGCTGGGAGACAACAACATAATTTTGTCAAGTGTTCTATTATTCTTCTCTGTCATTATGCTAAGGGATTTTTAACCCATAACCTTATTTGCAAAATTTAAATTTTTTCTAAAAATTATTAGCTTTATGTTTATATTAGACTGTTTAAAAAAGTTTTAACTTTTCCCCCACTACCACCACCATATCTTGACTATGCCACTCTGAGGCGATTTGAAAACATACCATACTGAAAAGAATTGTAAAAAAACAATATTTCAGTTAAGTGTTATATTATTTAGGAAGAAATTTCTTTTTGATTAATACATATATTAAAGAAGATATCACTCTAATTAAAAACTTAATCACTATCCAATCTATTTTATTATTGTTTTAGTAGATTAAAATAGCATTTGCTCTATGAAGATTATTTACTGTTTCAATCTATGTAGAGTGTGGAGAAATAGGCATATACACCTAAAGATCAAAAATTAGGCTGTGTAATAGTTTAGTTCTTCTAGGGTTACTTATGGTAGTGAAACTTGGACACTTTGTAAGCAAAATAACAGGAAACTTTTGATACCTTTGATTCTAGATGTTTATGCAGGATCTTGGGCATTATGTGGTTCGACTCTGTAAGTAATAATGCTAGGCAAAGAAATAACCACTTTTTAATTTCATTGTGCATAGAGAGACTGTTGGTTTAGCTATGTTGTCCACATGCATAAATATAGATTAGGAAATAGTGTTATGAACAGTGTGCCTAAAGTACGATTGAACATAATCCTCCAAAAGGAGGACATGTCCACCTTTTTTGTCTGATGTCCTCCCTGCATTTTGAAAAAATGTGAAATGGCCCCCCTTTTTTATAAATTCGTAAGAATTTGTTTCAAATTTGAAGTATGGTTGTATATTCCTTTTTTAAATTACTTGAACCCATGATTATCATATAATTTAGTATTAACAGTGAAATCATTTACTATAAATGGAAATTGTGAATATTAAAGTTATTTTGTTGATATTGAAAAAGTTGCTATTTTCTGTAATGTCAGCAATTTTTATGCAATTGTAGCATGTTAATGGCACTCTTGATTGTTTATCAAGTGTGAATTAAAATTGGCACATGTCATATATATATTGAAGTGCACTGAATTAGTATTATGCATTTTTTTGACTGAACTGTTAGTCAGTATTTGAAATAAACTTAGTAGGAAAAAACTTATTTTATTTCACAAATTAAAACGTGTCCTGCTTTGTCCTCCATTTCTCGTTTTTTTCTCCCTCCTTTTAGAACACTGGCATCTGGTACACTAGTCTAAAGGCCTCAGAAAAAGGAGAAAACTAGGATGTGATTGGGCAGGCCATGTCATACAGGACTTTGTTAGAATTAGTTTACGGTGGCCGAATGCAGCAGCTGTAGCTTGGGATAGATATATTTGGAAAAATAAATTGCATTGTCTGGTTAAAACTCCGTAACCCATAGGGGCGGGGGTGGCTCAGTCGGTAGCGCGCCAGGCTCGTAATCTGTAGTTCCCAGGTTCGAGTCCCAGCTGGGTCAGCGTTGAGATTTATCTCCGCAAAATTCCCCGCCCTGCCCACGGTCAGTAGGGGACACCGATAGGCTTGGAAAGGCTGCCTTCCGTTGGATGGGACATTAAGCCGTGGCCCTGTGTGCGGGAGAGCCATACCCTGTGCACATTAAAGAACACGCTGGATGGCCTTGACGGGAGGCTACCATCTGTCTCCCAACAGCTGTTCCAGTGGGTCCCCTCCCCCAACCTTCTCTGAGCCTTCGGGGTCCATGTGACCTGGCCATTTAGCCCATTGTGTGCAAAAAAGTGCCACTCAGAGGTAAAACAACAACACAACACAACCCATAACCCATATTTGCTTGAGAATGCATGTGTATGTGCATGCATACATTGCATGACTTGACTCTATATGTAGTTGATGTCATTAGACAAAGGAGTCAACAACAACCTCATAATAGCATATTATACAGAGTGAGACTGCATTGGTTTGGCCCCCTCAGTACTAGCTCCTGTTTGTCAGTGAGGGGACCACCCTGTGAAAGTTCTGCTGGTTTGGTTACCTTCACAGGGTCCTAAACAGTTGCCTACATGTTTGCCATACACAGTAACCTGTGTCCATGGAAAGGACGATCTTGGTAGTTGTTTGGGATCCTTGTCTGCTCTCCTCAGTTCATGACTGGCAGGGTCCCCTTTGGCCTATCCTGTTGCGAGGCTGAGCAGCAATTTCAAGAGCTGCTGCTACACACCTCTGCTCCAGGTAAGCAGTAGGTCCTGGGATGGCCCCTTAGTGATCAATTGGCTGGTGTGATGGGCCTGCTAAGGCCAGCTATGCAGTGTGGTGTCTTGTCCACATATGGGTACAGGTTTACAAGTTTCTCCACACATTTTTTTTACTTTTGCTGTTATCTTTATTTTGTGAGGACAGTTCATTTCCTTACATTTCGCTTTCATTTTTCCTTTTATTTATGGTGGCTTGGCTCACTAGATATGTTGGTATATTGCCTGTGCAGCTCTAGTGCCTAATTGGGCATACCCTGGTTGAGCTCCATAGTGGAGCTTCAACATATGTAAACCAACCATGAATTCCATGAATTAATTCTCTTCTGCCCTGAACAATAAATATGCTTGCCCTTAGACCCCATATTTGTGTTTTTCATCCTTTGTTGTCTGTGCCGCCACCTGTGCCATGTTTTTTGATCATCCATTCAATGGGTAATCAAGTGCTTGGGGGTATGTCCTCATTCTTTATTCAGAAGGGTTTGGAAGAACTTGTGGGTTGTCCGAATCCATTAAGTGCTTAAGCTCTGGTGATTTACTCATTGAGACTGCTTGCAGTCAACATTCTGAGCTGCTCCTGAAGGTCACAGCAATGGGTGGGGGTGCCCATTTTGATGTTGCCTCATCAGTCCCTGAATTCTTTATGTGAGGTGGTCTCGAAATGGAGCCTCCTCAAAGTTTCTGAGGGGGAGCTCAGCTCAAAGTTAGCCCTACAGGGAATAGTTTCAGACAGGCAGATTTTTGTATATCACAATGGTAAATTAGTGCCCACTCGGACACTAATTATCGCCTTTAACACAACTCCTTCTGCCTGTTGCTGTCAAAGCAGGCTACCTGCATTGTGAGGTACAGTCGTACATCCCCAACCCTCTACGTTGTTTGCAATTACAGAGATATGGCTATGCCCATACATCATGAGTATATGAGCAGTATGGAACAGTGGTGGGACAGAGCTATGGCTATGCCATACATCATGAATGAATGTGGCAGTGTGCAACATGCTGATCTGATTTGTGCAGGTAAGCTGTGTCAACAGCAGTGGTAACCATCTAGCATTCTCACATGACTGTTCTAAATGGAAAAGGAAGAAAGAGGTGCAGTACCTTAAGATGGTAAATAACATACAGCGAGCTTTTTCCCCTCAGGGTATCGCCTGCCCCACCTGGCAAGGTTTCCTATGCTGTGCAGTCATTGGAAAGCCCATAATTGTGCTGGCTTTTTTGACAGTCAGACTGATATCTGCATCTCACTGTCCAAATTTTGCTCACCCCCATGAAATACCTATTGCAATAGGCGAAACTGAAGCCAGTGTCCATCTTGACATCCACTTTGGTGTCTGTTCCTGCTGTCCCACCTTTTACTTCCACCTCAGGAAGGCTCTCTCCTTCCCAACCATAGGCAACTAGACCTTCCAAACCGAAGGGGGGTATGAAAGTGAAAATAAATAGGAAATCATCTGCCAACTTCTCTAAGACCTGAGATGGCCACTCCTACATTGGAACTCATGGATTCCAGAGGAATCTTGATGACATCAGGGTCCTCCTTCGGGCACATAAGCTCATCACCATGTGCCTGCAGGAGACATACTTACAGACAGCCACTGATCCCGCCATCTGACACTTTTCACTTGCTTTACTGAGGCCGTGATGGAAATAGTCCTACATGCTGGGGTGTTGCTGTCTTCATAACCCACCATTATCCATTCCAGGTCACCACCAACTCAGAGGCAGTTGACATCTGCCTCTTTGTAGGATTTTCATTGACTGCTCCATCTATCTACCTCACATTGTGATATTGTCTACCAGGAAGACCTTGATGATGTCGTTACTCATCTGCCAGCCCCCTTCCTCATCATGGGAGACTTCAACAAGCACAGTCCTCATTGGGGGAAGTACTGACACCAACTGATGGAGGAGGTCCTGAATCCCACCCCTCCCTGTTGAACACCAGTGTCAGTGCATACTTTCACTCCCTAATCCATACATTTACTACCATTGATCTCTCTATCTTCTCCTCCTCGAACCTCCCATTATTTACATGGGAAGCTGAGGACAACCCCTATGGTAGCAATCACCTCCCTGTTGTGTTCCATCTCATTGGTGGTGGTGGTGGGGGGGGGTCTTATGTTCTAGCAAAGCAATGTTTTTTCATCGAGCTCCAGGCACTGGGGCAACAACAAACTCATTAAGATCAAGCCTATTTTCAAACTGTGGCAGTCCTTTTTCTGCAGGAATTGCAAGAAGGAAGTTGTTTTTGCTCAGCTCTGCTTAGGTCATTCATTTATTACATATTAATTTCTTCTATGGGCAGACAATGAAATAAAGTGAGTTTTGTGACACCCATTTTAACTATTAAACATATTTTAATCACCTGTCCAACTTTTAATGTGAGTGTCTTATTTGGTTTAGTTCTTAACACGTGATCAGTATCACCAGGAAATTGCAGCCAACATGGAATTTTGCATCATACTTCGCCACAATGGAGTACCAGCATATGAAACAGAAATATTCTATTCCATTCTTTGGTCAATTGACTGTCACTAATAAAAATTATCTTACTTTATATAAAAAAAAAGGATGAGATGGAAGACTATAGAAGGTTATTGTATAGCATTTTAGGTTTTTTATTGCAGCTGAAGATTTTAAATGAAATCATATCTTATAGCTCATTGTTTTCAAAAATGTATAATGGTGATGAATTTTTTTACAGTTGACGAGCTCCAGATGAAAACCTAAATGTTAGGCTACAGTTCGTATGATAATTATATTTGCTATATTAAATTTCATATTTCAGTTGATTTTCTTAGATTTAACTCAATTTAAAGTATCAGGCCTAGCACCTAATGTCCGACTCCACCTTCTCGTAGTGCAGGTCATTAGTACCTTTCAAAAGAGATACTCTCTTGTGGAAGTGACAGAAGGGGGGGGGGGGGGGGCTGCCAGATTAGTGTAGCCTACTGATCTGGACAACTATGACTACTTTTTTTTTCCTACCCAGCTGAGGACTGGTCAACAACACAGGATCCTTGTGCTGACCACATAAACCTAACTGACTGGAATATGGCTCTGAGCTTGATTATGGATCCTGAATTTGCTGGTGGGCTTCTGTGGAGAGAAAATCTTCCGCTGTGTTTTCTCTTTGTAGGTTGACAGCCCCAAGTGCATAGATTCACAGGTTATGTTTTATCAGTTGGATGAGCAGAGGTCATTGCAGGCACCTGAACTCTTGCTTCTACTGGCATCATCAAATTCTACATTGGAAGAAGTTTTCTGGTGTAGATGGCTTCAACCTTTAGTGGTTTGGAAACAGGTCTTTGCTCCATGCCTATGATTAGGGGCTTTTGATATTCTCAGCATTCCCTCTCTCAATGAACATAGTTTCTTTAAACATCCCACTAACCATTTTCTCTCCATAGGTAATTGGAATGTGAGAACTCTGCACAGAGCTTATTCACTTGATGTCCTCACACAAGATTTTCACCATTATAATTTAAATATTCTCGGCTTGCAAGAGATCAGATGGACAGATAAAAGTTGATTCTTAAAAATAATCTTAAATTTCTCTTTTTAGGGAGGGATGATAATAAGCATCACCAACGTGTAGATCTGCTTTTCAGCAGACATGCCAATGATGTTCCTCTAGGATATGAGTGCATAAATGAAAGGTTTCTTACAAAAAAATTTCAGACAGGATTAAAGACTTGAATATTCTTTATTTCTATGCCACCACTGAGGATGACTTTGAGATATTTTGAATTCTGTCAACAAAGTAGATATTACCCTTGTTCTAGGTGACTTCAATGCCAAAGTTGGTACTGACTCTGACCTTTGGGGAGGTATAATAGGTCCTGTTGGTATTGGTAGCACAATGGGCAATGTCTACAGGTAAGTAAACTTAATGGTTTGAAAATAACTAATACTTATTACAAACACTGTAACATACATAAGTACACATGGGTTTCACCTAATGGGCTGCATAAGAATATGATTGATTATATATTAATTAACAGCAAGTGGGCTAGTTCTGTTAGAAATACCAGGTAGGTATGTAGGTAGGGGAGCTGAAATTTGATCTGACCATTACCTTGTTAAAAGTGTCTTGCAACTTAAATTTAAGAAGTATTGTGCTAAGGTTAAAAAATTTACCTTTAATTCTGAAGCTCTGAAAGATCCAGTTGTAGCTAAAGCATATCATGATAGGTTATTTATTATGGATCCTGATTTTGCTGCACTGGTGGGCTTCTGTAGAGGGAAAATCTCCCGCTGTGTTTTCTGTTTGTTTGTGGGTTGACAGCCCCAAGTGAATAGATTCACAGGATATGTTTATCAGCTGGTGGATAATCCTGAGCAGAGGTCATCGCAGGCACCTGAACTCTTTGCTTCTATTGGCATCGTCAAATTCTACATTGGAGGAAGTCTTCCAATGTAAACGGCTTCAGCCTTTAGTGGTGGGGTACGGGTCTTTGCCCCATGTCTGTTTGATATTGTCAGCATTCCCTCTCTCAATAAACATAGTTTCTTTAAACATCCTACTAACCATTTTCTCTCCATAGGTAGTTGGAATGTGAGGACTCTGCACAGAGCTTTTTCTCTTGATCTCCTCACACACAAGAATTCCACCATTATAATTTAGATATTCTCGGCTTGCAAGAGACCAGATGGACAGATAAAGGTCAGATTCTTAAAAGTAATCTTAAATTTCTCTTTTCAGGGAGGGACGACAATACGCATCACCAAGGCGTGGGTCTGCTTCTCAGCAGACACGCTAGTGATGCTCTTCTAGGATATGAGTGCATTAATGAAAGGTTTCTTACAGCAAAATTTCAGACAAGCGTTAAAGACTTGAATGTTATCTGCTGTTATGCCCCCACTGAGGATGCCATTGAGGATGAGAAGGATAGGTTTTATGGACAACTTCAGGATATTTTGAATTCTGTCAAGAAAGGAGATATTACCCTTGTTCTTGGTGACTTCAATGCCAATGTTGGTACTGACTCAGACCTTTGGGGAGGTGTAATAGGCCCTTTTGATATTGGTAGCTGCAATGGGCAATGTCTCATACAGGTAAGTAAACTCAATGGATTCAGAATAACTAACACTTATTACAAACACCGCAACATACATAAGTACGCATGGGTTTCAACCGATGGGCTGCATAAGAATATGATTGATTATATATTAATTAACAGCAAATGGGCTAGTTCTGTTAGGAATACCAGATCATATAGGGGAGCTGAAATTGGATCTGACCATTACCTTGTTAAAAGTGTGTTGCAACTTAAGCTTAAAAAGTGTTGTGCTAGGGTTAAAAAATTTACTTTTAATACTGAAGCTCTGAAAGACCCAGCTATTGCCAAAGCTTACCATGATAGGTTACTTAGTCATTATGACAGTCATGGTATGCTTACTACTGAAGTTGAGGAAGAATGGGATCATTTTAAACAGGCTTTTTTGGACACTAACAGTACCTTTTAGGAAAAAAGGAGCACAAGAGGCAGAATTATTTGAGTGATAAGGCACTTGAGTTTATTTCGGAAAGAAAGAACTGCAGGATTGTCCTTAATCAATACCCTACTAGTCCTAATAGAAAGCATTACAGAGAACTTAATAAACATGTAAAAGATCAGTTAGCTGCTGATAAGAATCTTTGGCTTGAAGATTTGGCTGACAAAGCCGAGGAAGCAGTTAGACAGCACAACAACAGAGAGGTGTACCAGATAGTCAATGTTTGGTGTGGTAGGAAACGGACAGGTATACAGGGATTGAAGGATAAACAAGTTAAGGTTATAGAAGGTGAGGATTCTGTCATGGCTAGGTGGGCTGAGCATTTCAGTGATATTCTAAACAATGTGGTTAGTTCTATTCCCATTGTTTGCAATGATGATAGATGCATTGGTGGCTTTAATGTTGGCCCTATAACACAATCTGAAGTTATTTTGGCTGTTTCTAAACTTAAACATCATAAATTCCCAGGGGTAGATGAAAGTGCTACAGAAATGCCTAGAGCTGGGAATGTTTTGGTTACCACTTGGATGACTGAAATTCTGAATATCTTTTATGATAAAGGCATGGTTCCTAAGGATTTTACCAGAGCTATTTTTATACCTATTTTCAAAAAAGGTGATGGCAGTTCTTGTGATAACTATAGGGGTATCAGCCTACTCTCTGTTCCAGGTAAAGTTCTTTCCATGATTGTGCTTAATAGAATTAAGAATCTGGTTGACAGGCAATTGCGTGATGTGGATTCAGAAGTGGTAGGGGATGTGTAGATCAGATATTTTCACTTAGGCAGATTCTTGAGAAATGTTTAGTTTCAGAAACCTTTGGTTGCTAGCTTTGTTGATTTCAGAAAGTCTTTTGACACTTCTGATCATCATAATTTGTGGTTGCTTGTGAGATCATATGGCATACCAGACAAGTTAGTTAACATAATGAAAGCTCTCTATAATAACACTGAGTCATGTATGAGAGTTGGTAAGACTTGTACATAAAACCCTAAGTAGCTACATACTTGGGGCTACTTAGGGTGACTCTGCATGCATATTTTATGTGTGTGTGTATTTGACCAGAAGCAGTTAAAAGAACTACAGATTCTTATTCGGGGGAGAATAAATTACAGCCTTGTACTACAGAAGACATGTTTCAGGTCACTAGAATTCGAAAGATGAAGGGGGCGGGGTGGCTCAGTCGGTAGCGTGCCAGGCTCGTAATCTGTAGTTCCCAGGTTCGAGTCCCAGCTGGGTCAGCATTGAGATTTATCTCCGCAAAATTTCCCCACCCTGCCCACGGTCAGTTGGGGACACCGATGGGCTTGAAAAGGCCGCCGTCCATCGGATGGGACGTTAAGCCATGCCCCCATGTGCGGAGAGCCATACCCTGTGCACGTTAAAGAACACACTGGATGGTCTTGACGGGAGGCTACCATCTGTTTCCCAACAGCTGTTCCAGTGGGTCCCCTCCCCCAACCTTCTCTGAGCCTTCGGGGTCCTTGTGGCCTGGCCATTTAGCCCATGGTGTGCAAAAAATTGCCGCTCAGAGGTAAAACAATCCAATCGAAAGATGAAACTGATATATCTGGCTACTACAGGGAAAGGGTGTTTATTATTTGCTTATTGAAGCCTTTCCTGCATGGGAAAATATCCAAACTGAAACAAAAATAGGATTGAAATCTAAATGCATAGCTTTGAAACCTATACCCACAACTTTACATTTTATCTTCACATTTGTCTGAAGAATATTTTTGCATCACTTACTACCCAGTACAAACTTTTATAATGCAGTTTGACTGTAGGGGTGGGGGTCTCTCAGTTAGTAGTGTCCAAGCTCATAATCTATAGTTCCCAGGTTTGAGAGCAACATGGGCCAGCACTGAGTTTATCTTTGCAAAACCACCACCCTGCCCCTAAGTCAGTAGGGGACAGCGACAGGCTTGGAAAGGCCACCATTTGTTGGATGGGATGTAAAAGCTGTAGACTAGTGTGTAGGAGAGCCATACCCTGTGCACATTAAAGAACATGGCTATCATCTATCTCCTAACAGCTGTCTAGTGGATCCCCTCCTCTTAAACTTCTCTAACCAATCGGGATCTTCGTGACCTGGCTATTTAGCCTATTGTGTGCAAAAAAGTGCCACTTAGAGGTGAAAACACCCCAACCCAGCTACTTGGCTCCTACCTTTAGGTGGTATTTAAGTAGTGCATTGTATTGTTCTTATATTTATACCTTCATATCACTTATTCTGCATTTTTAAAATTACCTATTATATACTGATTTTTGTACTTAATATTTTGTTTAAACCAAATCTTTAATTTTCAAACACTCAGTTTAATTAGCATTGTATTTTTTTTCTCTGCTCAGGCTCATCATAATTACAGTCAACAAATGATATTGGCACAGAGATATATAGAAAGAGAACTTCCTTCCAGCAGTAACCCCTATGTTATTTCAATTGTAACCTATGCACTGCATCTAGTAGACAGCTTCTCCAAGGATAATGCTTTTCAGAAGTTATTAAATTTAGCTCAAAAAACAGGTATTTTTTTAAAAAATTTATTGAACTTTTTTTTTCTAAGTTGTTAATAATTTGTTTTAACAATAATAATAAATCTGTTATCAGATGGGGAAATGTACTGGAGGAATCTGGAAAGTGAAGTGAATACTACAGATAAACAGTCAGATTACTACTTCCTAGCACCATCCCTTGATGTAGAGACAACAGCTTATGCTATACTAACCTATGCCAAAAGATTTGATATAGCAAGTGGTATTCCAGCATTACAATGGCTTATTTCTAAGCAAAATAAAAAAGGTGGATTTTCATCATCACAGGTATATAATGACTATGTTCTATGATTTTAAAGTATACAATAATAATACTTCATAATAATTAAATATGAAAAAATTGGTAAACATGAAAAAATACCTAGTTTGTCTCCTGAATTCAGACTGAGTTTCTTCTGTAGTTCAAATAATTTGAACAATCCATGATTATCAAGATATTTCAAGTTCTTCAAAATTTAAAGACAATCTGGGTGTTTTTTTAAGCTTGCTACTTTCCTCTTAGTTATAAAATTTTCAGTGAGTTTAAACTTACAAATGCAGATATGAAATCTTTTGGATTTATACACTGAATGATTATTGAATGTGATCACCTACTTAATATAATATTGGGCCACCTTTCACACAGATAAAGGCTCATAGCTGTTTTGGCATTGATTCCACCAGATATCTCAAAGTGTCAGAAGTGATCTGTAGCCATGCAGTCTACAAGGCATCCCACAGTTTCTGAATGTAAGATGATGGCAGAGATCTACATCTCACATCACATTCCAGAGTGTCCCATAATGTTAAATTTAGTGGTGAGGAAAAATAGGTTGCTTTGTGTGTCTTGGACCACTCCTCTGCGGTCTGGCCCTGGTGATATGGCAAATTATTGTCTTGGAAGATTCTGTCCCTGTCTGGGAACATGTGCAATATTGGCAGAGTACACAGTTTGATAAGAGCTGTTGGTGGCCCAGACTTTCAAGTGTCTGTCTATGCACACCAGGTGGTCCTAATATGGACCACGAAACATGCCCCATATTGTGATACCACTGGACATCATCCATGTGGTACAGCAAAAAATTCAACTCATTGGATCAACACACTTTTTTTTACATATCTTCCTAGTGGTTTTCACTTGTTTGTCAGTTTTTGTTTTTGTCAAAACAGTTGGTGCACAATATCTTTCAAATGCAATGATTTATATGTCAATATTGTGATGAATGATGCAATGATTTATATGTCAATCTTGTGATGAATGAATCTTGTGATGCAGTGAGTATCATAAGCTATAAAAACTTTACCCCTGTGCTTTCTTCACCCTTAAAAAAAGGGGAAATGTGAAAACAATTGTTCAACTATATCTTTGCAATGTGAGGACCAAAAGTAATGGGTTATGCATCAAATAAAAGCTCATGACATGGGGAGTGTTACATGTTAAAAAAATTTCTCCCACGTGCTTTCTTACTCCACACCGAAAAGGGTAAATATATGAAGGATTGTGGAGAATCTCCACTGTGTTTTCTGTTTGCTTGTGGGTTGCCAGCCCTAATTGAACAGAGGCATGGAATACCTTACAGCTGGTGTATAATCCTGATCAGAGGCATCGCAGGTACCTGAATCCTCACTTTGCTAGTTGGGCAACTCCAATCCAAAATTGGAGTAATGTGTCTCTGTCAGGTCATGTGGCTTTTGAAAAGGTAGTGCCTGAAGTTCCTACCAGCATTAGTGGCTTCAGCCTTTGGCAGTGGGGGAACCTCAACCTTCACTTAGCTAGTTGAGCATCTCCAATGCTAAATTGGAGTAATGTGTCTCAGGCAGGTCATATGACTGTTGGAAAGGTCCACTTGAAAAGGTGGTGCCTGAAGTTCCTACCAGCATGTGTGGCTTCAGCTTTTATTGGTGGGAATACAGGTCTTTGCCCCATGCCTGGAATCAGGGGACTGTTTGATATTGTTGACATTACCTCTCTCGTTTTGAAGAAACTCGATAAACCAAGTGTCTACAAATATCCTACTAATAATTTTCTCTCTACAGGTACATGTAATGTGAGGATATTGCATAGAGATTATTCTTTTGATGTCCTCATGTCGGAATTTCAGCATCATAACCTAAATTTTCTAGGGTTGCAAGAGAGCAGATGGACAAGTAAAGGTGGGATACTTAAAAATATTTTTAAAACAGAGGGAGGATGGAAAATATCTCCAAAGTGTAGGTTTGCCTCTCAGCAGACATGCCAGTGATGCTCTTCTAGTCTTTGACTGCATTAATAAAAGATTTCTTACAGAAAATTTAAACAAAAATAAAGACTTGAATGTCATCTGTCACTCTGATGAGAATGAGAAGGATATGTTTTACATACAACTTCAAGATATTTTGAATTCTGTGAAGAAAGAAGATATTTTTCTTGTGCTACATGACTTCAATTCTAAAGTTGGTACTGACTCTGACCTTTGGGCAGGAGTTTTTGGTCCCTTTGGCATTGTTAATTCCAATGGCAACGGGGAACGTCTCCTACAGGTAAATAAACTTAATGGTTTGCAAATTACTAACATACACTATAAACACTGGGACATTTATAAATGCACATGGGTTTAACCTGATGGGTTGCACAGGAATATGATAGATTATATTTTAATTAACAGCAAATGGGTTAGTTCAGTTAGAAATACCGGATCATACAGGCGATCCGAAATTGGATCTGATCATAACCTGGTCAGTAGTATCTTTCAACTGAAGCTTAAGAAATGTGTTAAATTTAGAAAAATTACCTTTAACACTGAAGATCTGAAGGATCCAGATGTAGCCAAAACATACCATGATAGGCTGTTTAGTTATTATAACAATCGTTGTTTGTTTAATGCTGAAGTTGAGAAAGAATGAAATCAGTTTAAGCAGGCTTTTCTTGAAACCAACAGTACTATTTTGGGTAAAAGGGAACACAGGAAGCAAAATTTTTGAGTGATCAGGCTTTGCAATTTATTTCCCAAAGAAGAAGAAAATAAAATAAAAATAAATATCCCCTAAAGCAGCTGTTTTCCACAGAGGTCTGACAGGAGCCTGCCAGTTTATACATCATAGTGTGGAAGATCTGTGAGGATGGCAGGACCTCAGCCAAAAAACAATACAAACATCCATTCCTTACCCTGGGCTCAAACTCAGGTCCCTTTGATCAATAGTCAAGCACACTAACCATTTGGCCATGGGATGGCAAAAAATACTCCCTCAAGCAGACACTATAAACTATAAACTGACAGGAGCCTGTCAGTTTATAATGCATGATTAATATGAATCAATATCATACTAGTCCTAACAAATGGCTTTACAGTGAGCTTAATAAATGTGTAAAGAATCAGTTAACAGCTGATAAGAATCTTTGGCTTGATAGCTTTGGCTGACAAAACAGAGGAAGCAGTTAGACAGCACAACAGCAGGGGGTTGTATCAGATAGTTAATGTCTTGTTTGGGAAGAAACTAGCAAGTACACACAGATTGAGGGATAAACATGGTATGGTGATTGAAGATGAGGATTCTGTAATTGCTAGGTGGGCCAAGCATTTTTGAGATGTTCTAAACAATGTGATTATTTCAACTCCCATTGTTTGTAATGAGGATAGATGCATTACTGGCTTTAATGATGGCCCTATATCACATTCCGAAGTCACTTTGGCTATCTTTAAATTAAAACTGCATAAATCCCCAGGGTTGGATGAAATTGCCACTAAAATGCTTAGAGCTGGGAACATTTGTGTTGTCAAATGGGACTAAAATTTTGAATATTTTTTTGATAAAAGTGTAGTTCCTAGCGATTTTACTAGAACTATCATTGTCCCAATTTATAAAAAAGGTGATCACAGTTCTTGTGATAATTATAAGGGAATTAGTTTACTTTCTGTTCCACATAAAGTTCTTTGCAGGATTATACTTAATAGAATTATGAATTTGGTTGATGGACAACTGCGTGATGAACAGTGTATTCAGAAGTGGTAGGAGTTGTATTGATCAAATATTTTCACTTAGGCAGATTCTTGAGAAATGTTCAGGTTTCAGAAACCTGTGGTTACTATCTATAAATAGATTTCAGAAAGGTTTTTGACTATGTTGATCACCATAATTTGTGATTGATCATTAGATCATATAGAATACCTGACCAGTTAGTTAATGAATGCTCTCTATAATAACACTGAATCATGTGTGAGAGTTGGTAATGTATCGCTCCAAATGTATGTTAAATTCTTTATTTTGGGCCTTGTAACTGATCTGAAAAATGCTAAATTACCGGATAGCTTGGGCACCAGGCAATTAATTGTGCCAAATAAAGTTAAATAAGTGTTCTTGTAATAAATGTTATTTAGTCAAAAATAATTCAGATCAAAAATATTGTCAATTAAATGTAATTAAAATCAAATTCCTGCTCAGAGAAAAAATTAGGAAAGTCAAAACTATTTCATAAAACAGTTTATTTCCAAAAAAAAAAACTAGACTCGCTAAAGTGAATTCTCCTTTTATATAAAACTCTCTGAGCAACTAACAGCTCACTCAAATAAACTCTTTACTAACATTCTCAACCTGACAACTTCTCCAAACTACATTCTCTAAAAATTGATCTCAAAACTGACTGACTGCTCACTAGTAACATTCTCTCTACCATACTATCTCCATGATCTAAAATCACTTACTATACATGTGGCATGCAACTGATATGTAAGTGTTGCATGATGGCAAAGTACATTTGCATAAAAAGGCACTCACGCTACCTATTATGCAAGAGGGGGTGTGTCCTTTGGCATGCATTAGCAGCTGTCAATCAAAAATCAGTTGTGCATACTCAACTCTAGTTGTTTTGGGTGAGGAGAAATGATGATTAACTTAAGATATGCCCCAAAATAATAAATATAACTTAAAGTAAAGCAAAGCTGGTTAAGGAAAAATAAAAGTGAATGAGTGACCATCACAGTAAGGCTTGTAGCGATGGAGTTAGACAAGGATACATATTTTCTCCTTTTCTCTTTAGTTTGGTTATTGATATGTAATGCAAAATTCTTTGCAAGAAAAGATTTTGGCCTTAAATGGTCTAGAGATTGCAAAATTTCTGATTTAGATTATTCAGATGACTTGGCCCTGTTGGCTAATGATGATGATATGAACTCTTTTATTAGGGCTGTTGATGAGACTGGTAATAGAGTAGGTTTGGTGATAAGCAGAGAAAAAACTAAAGTGATGAAAATTGGTTATGTAGATGTTGCTTCAGTTGTTTTGAATGGCTTGCACTCTTGAGCATGTGTCTCAGTTTAATTATTTTGGGAGCTATGTAAGAGATACTGGTGATGCACAGCATGAGATAAATTAATGAATAGAGATTGCTGCTCTATGGAGAGTGTGGAAAAATAGGCTTATACACCTAAAGACTAAAATTAGGCTGTTGTAACACTCCAAATATTATTAACTTTTCAAGTTGGACCTTTTGTCTGTTCCAAATTTATTCAAAATTCTGGTTAGCTTGTCAGGCAGCAGGCAATATAACTTTGCCAAATAAAATTGTAATAGGGTTTGTTTTATATATATAGCATTACTTATTGAGTAAGAATTCAAAAAGATTATCAAGTTTAATTAAAGTTTAAATCTAATAAAAAAAATCAATTAATGATACTCAAGAGAAAAATAGCAAAAATTCATATTTCTAAAGCAAACAAAGTTTATTTAAAAAAATTCAAAGACTCACCAATCCAGTTGATGAATACAAAAAGTTGGAGTAGGTAACAACTCACATCTACCTAAATCTCTACTAACAACTCCTTTTATCTACACAACACATTCTTACTGACTTCTCCTCCTCCTACTGACTCCATACTCAACTCCTATTCTGACTCTGTGATCTAACGTCACTTGGTTATAACATGCAGCATACAATCTGGCATGTGTCTGTTGCACGCTGACAATCAAAAGGTCATAGTTGCACATGCACAACTCGTTCGACTTGGAAGAAAGAATTATGATCCAGTTCAAAATCAGATAAATCCCCAAAATGATAAATATAATATAAATAAAGTAAAACTGATTAAGTAAAAGTGAATGGGTGGACCATCGCAATTCATCCTTCCAAAGGGAGTCAAAATTTGACCTGACAGATTTTGATGAGCAAATTTAGAATAATAGAACATTTTTCACATCATTTAAACATCATTGAACATAAAATAAAGTAAAAGTGTGCTTACGTAGTTGCACATGCACAACTCGTTCGACTTGGAAGAAAGAATTATGATCCAGTTCAAAATCAGATAAATCCCCAAAATGATAAATATAATATAAATAAAGTAAAACTGATTAAGTAAAGTGAATGGATGGACCATCGCAATTCATCCTCCCAAAGGGAGTCAAAATTTGACCTGACAGATTTTGATGAGCAAATTTAGAATAATAGAACATTTTTCACATCATTTAAACATCATTGAACATAAAATAAAGTAAAAGTGTGCTTACGCAAATTTTGATAAGATCATCTACTCTCACTTTGACAATTTTCCATTGCAACCAAATGTACCTCCTCCCATTTCTATCAAAAGTGTACAGCTATCTATTGTAAATACATACCAATGCCTGTTACAAGGCCCAACTGCATGCTAGCACTATTAGACTAACTAGTATCACATTCTAATATAAACTTCAAAAATTGCATGCAATAACCTGTACAAAAAGCTGGTTAATATTACTTCTGTCTTCCTTAACTTCTAAAAAGGTAAAAAAAAATTCAATTACATCAAATTCTGTTCTTTCCCAGAATATAATTACAGACGTATCAAGTGGGGTACATAACTTCTGCTTATTCCCCTAACAACAATCAAAATATATGAAAGCTAATCTTCCATGCCTAACATACATAAAAAAGGGATACTGGAACACCGTTAAAACCTCCTAACTACAAGAAAAAAAAAAACGTGAAGCTAAGAAATTCCAAATTTTACAAACAAGCTGGAGTGTAATCATCCACTAAATCTTCACCTAAACACAATAAATTGTGAGATAGCTGAAATAAAAAAAATGCATTAGTTACCTCCCCTCATCGAGCTTTGCGTCCTCCCTTTCAAATCCTTTTCAAGCCATCTCGGTCACCAGACTTTGTTGTTGGGGACAGCTCAAAGAAGGTACAAAACTTCAAGACATCATGGTCAGCTCATATATATGCAAACAAATGCTACCAATGTCATCCAAATAATTACGCATCATTTGACACATCAATATCACTAATGGCATTGAACAGATTTACACTTATACATACATAGTATCTAAGAGTAAAGAAAAAGTTGAATCAATAATTTATAATATATGATGCTAAGATTTCATCTAATACAATTCCATCCACTTTTTACATAAAAACACACTTTGCATACAAAACATGGGGCGGAGGTGGCTCAGTCGGTAGCACGCCAGGCTCGTATTCTGTAGTTCCCAGGTTCTAGTCCCCACTGGGTCAGCATTGAGATTTATCTCTGCAAAATTCCCCGCCCTGCCCATGATCAGTATGGGACACCGATGGGCAGCCGGGAGCCAAGCAGAAAATGGAACTTGTGCTCTTTTTGTAATAGCAGCTAATATGAATATAGATAAAAGTAAACCATCAAAATTTAAACTAACAAATCTTCAGTCTCCCCTCTTAACTAAAAGCCCAATAAACAATAAAAGCCCTACATACCCCACCCGGTTTAATAAAATAGTTAGTATGCCAGCATTCAACGATTTTAAGTTTTGATAATAAACCACAGAAATAAAAGAAATCAATCCAAGCCCATCTCATCTTAAAAGAATAAAAATAACATTTCCTCTTAAAATCACCAAACATATTGAAAACACAAACTATAAAACTAAGAATCTAAATCGAGCTTCATTTTCACCATCTATATACTCAACTATAAATAAAAATACACATCCTGAAATAAATTACACACAAAACAAAAAAAGATAAAGAGATTCAATCAATGATTATCTTCACCCTAATTATGAAGGCTCCAAAATTAATAATTCTATAATCTAATCATATTACCTCATTATTTATAAAAACAACTAAACATAAGAATCCAAATATTAAAGAAGAAAAAAAGAATTTGTCTAACACGTAAAAAAATTTTCCTTGATTAACTTCAGCCCCACAATCTGATATTATTGTTTAACTACAAAGAAATAATCATTCTATAAAAACATCAACTTTTAAAATAAAAAATATTAGAGGGACTCTATGTATTAACACAATATTAAATTCCTTTACATCAATAGGCTTAATAGGATATAGAAGTCATACTTTCCCATGATGGGTACAAGAAAATATGAAAATTCTAAACAAGGCACAAAAAAAGACAAAAAGGTTAACCCTAATAAAGTTGATATCCCTCATCTTAATAAACTTCTTATAAATAAGATTTCTCTTACTAAATTCAAAGAAGGAGGAACAGCCATATTAATAATTCTTAAAATAAATCATCAAAATATTAGACTAGGAAACAAAATTAATATTACTTTTAAAACCATGATTCTTCGAGAATGAAATCATTCATAAAATAAATTTACCAAATAAAATAAGCCCGAAGAGCAAACTCCATGACCCAACATTATTATTAAACATCCATTTAATCTAATTTTTCTTATTACTATAATACCAGATAGGACTAACCCTATATGAGCAATAGATTAATAGGCAATTAAAGCTTTTAAATCTCTCTGATGTAAATAAATTAAACTAGCCATTACTCCTCCCACTGGAAAGGTCGACGTCTGTCGGATGGGATATTAAGCCATGGCCCCATGTGCGGGAGAGCCATACCCTGTGTACATTAAAGAACACACTGGATGGCCTTGACGGGAGGCTACCATCTGTCTCCCAACAGCTGTTCCAGTGGGTCCCCTACCTCAACTTTCTCTGAGCCTTCGGGGTCCTTGTGACCTGGCCATTTAGCCCATGGTGTGCAAAAAAGTGCTGCTCAGAGGTAAAACAACCCAACATATACAAAACATTCACTTCAAATTTCAAAATACACCTCAAAATGCAAAATATTTAATCATCATCATCCTCAAGCAGCCATGGGCTACGGAGGTCCAACCAGACCATGCAATTTAGTTCTCCAAGCAAGTCTATCCTGAGCTACATCTACTGCATCTGGCCACTGCACACCAATTCTAACAAGGTCCTGTTTGACATTGTCAGCCCACCGCATCCTAGGTCTCCCCTTCTTTCTGAGGCCTTTAGGCATACTGTTCATAAACCTATTCGCCAATCTATAATTATTCATACGGGCAACATGGCCAAACCAATGGAGTCTCTCTCTGCACAATATGCTGCTTAAAGGAGGTTGCAGACTCCTTTGCATAACCTCATCATTAGTTACAAAGTTGAACCACCTAATGCCCAAGATACTGCGTAAGCATCTGGAATCAAAAGCATCTAGTTTCCTGTTATCTTGTTTACAAAACTTCCAAGTTTCACTACCATAACTAACCCTAGAAAGAACCAAACTATTATACAGTCTAATTTTAGTCTTTAGGTGTATATGCCTATTTCTCCACACTCTCCATAGATTCTTAAAAGTCCTGGCAGCAATCCCTATTCGTCTGTTAATCTCATGCCGCACATCACCATTATCTGTTACATAGCCCCCAAGATAATTAAACTGTGGTACCTGCTCAAGACTGCAACCATTCAGATTAACTGAATCACAGCCTGCCTGACCAATTTTCATCACTTTAGTTTTCTCTCTGTTTATAACCAAACCTACTCTACTACCAGTCTCATCAACAGCTCGAATGAAAGAGTTCATCTCATCAACATCATTTGCCAAAAGGGCTAAATCATCAGCATAATCTAAATCAGAAATTTTCGTATCTCCAGTCCATTTAAGGCCAAAATCTTTCCCTTGAAGTGAATTTCGCATAACATAATCAATAACCAAGCTAAAGAGAAAAGGGGGCAAAATGCATCCTTGTCGAACACCAGAAGTAATGCTAAACCAATTGCTATAAGCTTTACCAACTCTCACACACGACTCAGTGTTATTATAGAGAGCTTTCATTATGTTAACTAACTTGTCTGGTATACCATATGATTTCACAATCAACCACAAATTATGACGATCAACAGAGTCGAAAGCCTTTTTGAAATCAACAAAGCTAGCAACAAAAGGTTTCTGAAACTCTAAACATTTCTCAAGAATCTGCCTAAGTGAAAATATCTGATCCACACATCCCCTACCACTTCTGAATCCACATTGCTCATCACGCAATTGACTGACAACCAGATTCTTAATTCTATTAAGCACAATCATGGAAAGAACTTTACCTGGAACAGAGAGTAGACTGATAACCCTATAGTTATCACAAGAACTGCGATCACCATTTTTTAAGATAGGGATAACAATAGCTCTGGTAAAATTCTTAGGAACCATGCCTTTATCATAAAAGATATTCAGAATTTCAGTCATCCAAGTGGTAATCGAAACATTGCACGCTCTAGGCATTTCTGTAGCACTTTCATCTACCCCTGGGAATTTATGAAGTTTAAGTTTAGAAACAGCCAAAATAACTTCAGATTGTGTTATAGGGCCAACATTAAAGCCACCAATGCATCTATCATCATTGCAAACAATGGGAATAGAACTAACCACATTGTTTAGAATATCACTGAAATGCTCAGCCCACCTAGCCATGACAGAATCCTCACCTTCTATAACCTTACCTTGTTTATCCTTCAATCCCTGTATACCTGTCCGTTTCCTACCACACCAAACATTGACTATCTGGTACAGCTCTCTGCTGTTGTGCTGTCTAACTGCTTCCTCGGCTTTGTCAGCCAAACCATCAAGCCAAAGATTCTTATCAGCAACTAACTGATCTTTTACACGTTTATTAAGTTCTCTGCAATGTTTTCTATTAGGACTAGTAGGGTATTGATTAAGGACATTCCTGCAGTTCTTTCTTTCTGAAATAAGTTCAAATGCCTTATCACTCAGATAATTCTGCCTACTCTGCTCCTTTTTTCTAAAAGAATACTGTTAGTGTCCAAAACAGCCTGTTTCAAATGATCCCATTCTTCCTCAACTTCAGTAGTAAGCATACCATGACTGTCATTAATGACTAAGAACCTATTATGGTAAGTTTTGGCTATAACTGGGTCTTTCAGAGCTTCAGTATTAAAAGCAAATTTTTTAACCCTAGCACAACACTTTTTAAGTTTAAGTTGCAAGACACTTTTAACAAGATAATGGTCAGATCCAATTTCAGCTCCCCTATTATGACCTGGTATTCCTAACAGAACTAGCCCATTTGTTGTTAATTAATATATAATCAATGATATTCTTATGCAGCCCATCGGGTGAAACCCATGTGTACTTATGTATGTCGTGGTGTTCGTAATAAGTGTTAGTTATTCTGAATCCATTGAGTTTACTTACCTGCAGGGGACGTTGCCCATTGCCATTGCAGCTACCAATACCAAAAGGGCCTATTACTCCTCCCAAAGTCAGAGTCAGTACCAACTTTGGCATTAAAGTCACCAAGAACAAGGGATCTCCTTTCTTGACAGAATTCAAAATATCTTGAAGTTGTTCATAAAACCTATCCTTCTCATCCTCATCGGCATCCTCAGTGGGGGCATAACAGCAGATAACATTCAGGTCTTTAACACTTGTCTGAAATTTTGCTGTAAGAAACCTTTCGTTAATACACTCATATCCTAGAAGAGCATCACTAGCGTGTCTGCTGAGAAGCAGACCCACGCCTTGGTGATGCTTATTGTCGTCCCGCCCTGAAAAGAGAAATTTAAGATTATTTTTAAGAATCTGACCTTTATCTGTCCATCTGGTCTCTTGCAAGCCGAGAATATCTAAGTTATAATGGTGGAATTCTTGTGTGAGGACATCAAGAGAAAAAGCTCTGTGCAGAATCCTCACATTCCAACTACCTATGGAGAGAAAATGGTTAGTGGGATGTTTAAAGAAACTATGTTTATTGAGAGAGGGAATGCCGACAATATCAAACAGCCCCCTAATCGCAGACATGGGGCAAAGACCCGTTCCCCCACCACTAAAGGCTGAAGCCATCTACACTGGAAGAGTTCCTCCAATGTAGAATTTGACGATGCCAATAGAAGCAAAGAATTCAGGTGCCTGCGATGACCTCTGCTCAGGATTATCCACCAGCTGATAAACATATCCTGTGAATCTATTCACTTGGGGCTGTCAACCCACAAACAAACAGAAAACACAGCGGAAGATTTTCCCTCCACAGAAGCCCACCAGTGCAGCAAAATCAGGATCCATAATCAAGCTCAGAGCCATATATCTGTCCAGTCCAGTAGGTTTATATGGTCAGCACCAGGACCCTGTGTGGTTGACCACTCCTCAGCAGGGTAGAAAAAAAAGAAAAGTAGCCATAGTTGTCCAGATCAGTAGGCCACACTAATCTGGCAGCCCTCCCCTTCCATTCATTTCCACAAGAGAGTATCTCTTTTGAAAGGTACTAACAGTCTGAACCACGAGAAGGCGGGGTCGGACATTAGGTGCTAGGCCTGGCCGGTTCTATACGTCATCACAGGGGATTGGTGCATAGCTCTCCTTCCAGTGACTACCTAGCTACCATTTACAGACCATATATTTAATCACTGTTTACTATATTCTCTTTCATTATCATCATTCGCATCCATAAACATTTTTATAGTTTTTAAGCTTCCTAATGTTAACTTATAACATTTAATTCAGCTCTCAGTCAGCTGAAATGAAAAAATCTACAAAAATACATACTTGAATTCACATTAAACACAATATAACAACTAGGACTTCAGATGAACAAGAATACATAAAATAATTCTAATCACTTCACATTATATATTCAAACTACAAACTTCGAATATTAAATTCAATTAATTTCAAAATCTCTAAGTATAAATCACAATAAATATTGCTTCTTGTCTTACTCTTCATCTATTCCAGAGAAAAGAAATAAAATATTATAAATCATTAGTGCCACAGTGAAAGAATAATAATATACTTAAATTTTCATTGTTGGCACTCTGTTGTAATAACTCATCATCCAGTCATTTCCTGGTAACTTCCCCTGTCGATCGATAAACTAGGTGTAGTCGGTTCTGAAGATCTCGTTGGTGACATCATCTATTCTATGTTAACTACTTCATTGCCGGTTGTTACTCTACAGGCTGTGGTCGTTGAGATACTATTGAAGTCGATGGAACAGTTAAATCTGGCTTTATTATCTGTTTTTTACTGTTGTATGCAATAGGTTATAATGCAATCTTCTCTCATCTGCTTGGTAGTGGTTCATCATCAGAGACATCATTTTCTTGGTTTTGTTGTGGAGCATCAAGATCATTTGAGACTTCTGATGTGGAAATTTCTATGGAACTTTTACACTGTTTAATGTTTATGATATTAAAGTATCCTATTGAGGTATTAATGGTAATATTGGTTAGTCCATATAACAAATGTGAAAGGTTTTTCTTTACATTATGGTCTAGCATATAATGGTGCAAATTTCTTTATGAACCCTCTTCATCACTTTTATGGTGTGTTTTAATCAAGACCTTATCACCTATTTTAAACTCCATATGCTGTCGTCTTTTGTTATAATCTTCTCATTGCTTTTGTTGTGCTCGTAGGGTGTTGTGCTCGTATCTTGTGCCTTTAAAATAGCTTGAATGTGCTATTCCGTTCTAAATTCAATGGTTTGTGGAGATGCAGGTTGATCAATGAGTCGGTCACAGGGTAATATCAGCCCTCTTCCTATAAATATCCTTGAAGGTGTGAATTTAGTTGTTTCGTGTACTGAAGTGCGTAGAGCAAAGAAAATTTGTTGCAAGTATTTATCCCAGGTACTATGTCTATTTTCCACATATGCAAATAATTCTACCAATATTTCAATTAATTCTTTTGGTTAGATTTGAATGTGGATGATATGGTGTTGTATATATATATTTTATTTGAAACGTTTCACGTACTTCAGAAAGCACATTAGAAATGAATTGGGGCCTATTGTCTGAAACTATACTCTTGGGTACCCTGTACCTGCATATCAATTCATTTATAAACTTCTTTGCTAAAATTGTTGCTGTTGCATTTCTAATGGGAAATATTTCAACCCATTTTGAAAAATAATTTACTAACACCAGAATGTATTGGGATCCCACTTGCATTTGTGGATACAGGCCCATTAAATCCATGCCTACTAATTCCATGGGTTCATTGGAGATCGTGCTTGTGGTTTGACAAATTAAGCATGTCTCTACATCGGTTTTTACATTCTTTTTCAAAGCTGGCCAATATGCTCTTTTGACTACCTTCTGATACGTTTTTCGTGTACCTAAATGTCCTGCTGAGGGTACATCATGCATTTCTTGGAGTATGTATGCTCTTAAATTCTTGGGAACTGCCTGTTTGACTCAGTTGTCTGCAGTAGTACAAAATATCATTAAGTAGTCGAAAATGTCTGGCTCTTCCAACAATACTTGAAGCTATACTAGGATCTAGAGCAGTGTCTCGCAAACTTTTTTACTCTGCGGCACACTGAATCTAATTTTTTTTTCCGCGGCACACTGAATCTAATTTTTTTTCCCTCGGCACACCTAAAAAAGAATTTTTGATGGTTATGTAAAAAGAGGAAAATTGAAGTTTCGTTAAATCCCAGTTGATAAAATCTGAAAGATTTTTATTAAAGCACGTCGATAACACAAGTCAAGTCAAAATGAAATCTTTGGAATATCTAGTGTCAATTTGAAAATCTCTCGCGGCACGCAGTTTGCGAGACACTGATCTAGAGGTAATATATCAGTTTTCAAATAATGGTATACATTTCCATATTCTAAATCTTTTTGTTATTCAGTAACTAAGTGTTCCTTGTATTCAATGGGAAATATTGTGGCGAGTGACGGAGCAAATGGCTTATCCTCCAGCGCTGGCGTAACTTCTGCCGGCCACGGGAGCACTGGATAATGCATCTGGTAGCTGATGTGCACTTCCCTTTCGGTACTTGACATCGAAATTGAATTCTTGTAGGCATAATGCCCAATGCATTAGACAACCTGTTAAAAATTGGTAGATGTCTGCAACCATTGGAAAGCAGCATGGTCAGTAAAAATAGTAATGTCAGACATGTCTAATTGCACTTTAAATTTTTCTAGAGCCATATTATGCCTAGAAATTATTTTTCAGTCACTGTATAATTTCTTTCAGTGTGACTCAAACTGCGACTGGCATACATGATGACGTGTTCACAATTATCATCTGTATTTGGCTAAGCATAGCACCGAGATCAACATCGGAAGCATCAGTGTAAATCTTAAAAAGTTTGCCTGACTGAGGCAAGGGCAACACAAGAGCATGACATAATGCATCTTTTAAGATCTGAAATGCAGGTGACGCTCTCAGCATAATTCACATAAAGGTTCGGCCAAATTATCAAAATTGGGTACAAATTGTTGGTACCAGCCTGTGACTTTTCTCTTTGCAGGATGGAAAGGCCTCTAAAACCGACTGTGTGTGCCAGAAACTTTTTGACAGCCACTGTGCTGAGCACCCGAACTTCTTACCTGTCTCCGCAGATGGCTTGCAGTTCGTCACATCAGTGGGATCAGCCATGGTCTGCTGTGATGTAAATCACTGCAGATTTGCATATTATCAACCTTGCCTTGGACCATAGCAGCTAAGCATCATTGTCGATGTGTCATCTACACTGACTCTCTTAACTTGCTACAGCCTGTGATCAGTGAAGCATCAGCCTCACCCTGTTCTCACCAAGATCCACCAGTAGTTCCATCATCTGGCTCCACAGCCACCCTTTTTTTTTTCATTTGGTTGCCCAATCACAGAGGGGCGGGGGTGGCTCAGTCGATAGTGCACCAGGCTTGTAATCCGTAGTTCCCAGGTTCAAGTCCCAGCTGGGTCAGCATTGAGATTTATCTCCGCAAAAATTCCCCGCCCTGCCCACGGTCAGTAGGGAACACCGATGGGCTTGGAAAGGCCGCCGTCCGTTGGATGGGACGTTAAGCCGTGGCCCCGTGTGCGGGAGAGCCATACCCTGTGCATGTTAAAGAACACGCTGGATGGCCTTGACGGGAGGCTACCATCTGTCTCCCAACAGCTGTTCCAGTGGGTCCCCTCCCCCAACCTTCTCTGAGCCATCGGGGTCCATGTGATCTGACCATTTAGCCCATGGTGTGCAAAAAAGTGCCGCTCAGAGGTAAAACAACCCAAAGCCCAATCACATTGGTATTTGGGGCAGTGACTTGGCAGACACTGCTGCCAGGTTGGCCACACTCCTTCTGACTCTCTTCTGCTGGTTCCATATGTATACTTCTGGAAATGTTTTTCTACCAAGCTTGGGCACAGTAGAAGAGACCTTGGACTGAGCAGGCTGGTAATAAACTTCTGAAGATCAAATCTATTGTCAAACCATGGCAGTTGTGTTTTCACAGAAATCACAAGGAGGAAGTTGTACTTGCTAGGCTCCACTTATGTCATAAAAATTTAATATACATGATATTAGCTGTATTTGCACTTAAGAATTAAAACTTTTGAGGAGAGCTTAAGTTGTTTGTGTAGTGAAATAAAGCGTATATTACCACATGGTGCAATATGCTTATTTCCTCAGCTATTACTCGACTATCTTATACATGTGCCTTTTCCTAGCAAAGGCTGTCAAGAGTAAGAAAGTAGTAATTACCTGTCCATTGAGCTTAAATACCTCACTGGTTCAGATGACAGCTGATTATGAGGGTTGTATGTCCATTTTTTTTCTGGTCCAGCATATTTGATGTTACGTTGACATTGGTGGTGTGTGTCATCATAGCTGTGGTTATTAGTACTGGTTTAATTGTAGAAATGTTAAAGTCGTTGGGTTTTCATGAAAACTTTCATTGCTAACAAGCACTGACTTCTGCTGGTAATTCACTTTTTCATGTTGTTGTGCTCTTGGACAGTTTCACACAGTGAGCAAGTTGACAGTATCAAGCACATCCACAAAAATTAAAACTAATATAAATTAACTGGAGAACTAAAAGTTTTAAAACTATTAAAAGCTCTTTAAAACTCCCTCAAACACCAACACATTTTGCCACTGCATCCATCTAATGGCTTCATCAGGCTCCATATGAGACAATAGAAAGCAATTATATGAGTCTCCCCTATGATGTTATCATCTGCTCACACAGTGGGTGTATGTGTCTGCTCTCGCAACAGGAGATTCCATGCCACTAGCAGGGGTGGTATCTCTGTTACAGAGCATATGCTTGTGTAAATTAATCATAATGGATTCTGCATATTGAAGTTGAAATTTGGTTTGTGGTGCTATTATAGGTTTGTATTTTAAATTATTTATTTCTAAATTATTGTCTATTACAGTTTATGATAATGTGTATTAGACTTTTTATTTTTAATATCTTGTTGATGTTCGTACATACGTATATCAATATACACTATACATGTGGCAATTTATGCTTTATTTCTCTACATCAGCAACTTAAGTTCTTCAAGAGTTTTAATTCTTAAATACAAATACAGTTAATACCATGTATATTAATTTTTTACAATCTATAGCTGTGAGTCTACTTAATTTTAAAACCATTTAGGTCATTTTTTTATTACTCAATCATTTCTTTGTGCAAACGATGAACCTAAATGTAAATTTTGCAATACCATTTTAACTATTAAACATATTTTAATTACCTGTCCTGCTTTTAATCTTGAATGTCATGTTTATTTTATCTTCGATAATTTTATGGCTGATCCCCTTGCACTTGGCCACCTTTTATCTGTTTTTTTTTCTGATCTGACATTAACACCTTATTTTGAATTTTTATGTTCCACTGGCAATTTTACTCATCTTTAATATTTTTACCCTTTTAATCTTCAGACTTGTTGCTTTTATGGTTCCTATACATCTGTTGTTTATTCTGTTTTACACTCGCTTACTTTTTTACACTAATTTTATCTACATTACTACTTTTCTTTTTTACATGGTTTCCCATTTCAGTTGCTTTTCTCATATTTGTAGGTTTATTTTAACTTTGGTTGTGTATTTGATGTATTTTATTTTTTTACCATTTTTTGGCACAACATAGTCTATGTCATTCTTACACTCTAAAACCCCAAACAACTAACCAATCCATGACTGCAACATTCACACTCTGGCTACACTGATTGTACACTACACTATTGTATTCAGTGCTGTATGGTCCTTTATACTGAGGGCTACTTGGGCTTGTTCCATTCTGGATGGGGTGGTCATAATTCATTGATCACTCAGTTGTTGTTTTGGGTTGCAGCTTGCCATCTTCTTCCTTTCTTCTCCCCCTCTGGTCACTTCTGCTCACGTGATCTCTGTCTACCACTGCCAAGCAGCCGTGATATGGTGCTCCCAACTGTCCGCTGCATGGGGAGCTGTGACCCCCTAAGGTAAAGGAGTTATTTCCACATGATGCTTGCAGTTTTCTCCTTACACTTCTTCCATGCGCCCTGCATACTATTGATTAGCACTCTGCAGATGGTGAACCATTTGGCAGGGCAAAGGTTATCTGATCCTGACATCCTCCTCACAAAATCTTTCTTTGACTGTATCACATCTAATGAAGATAAAAGATCCACGAGAAAGATGACAGATTGTCCTGGCCTGGAGTGTCCACGCATTGAAAAATACCAGTATCCTCTTATTACGATTCAAGTTTGGGTGTCACAGGATATGAGTCTCTATCAATAGCACCTTGTAGGACATCCTTTACAATAATGCTGAGTCATTGTTGGCATGCACCCTTAGAAGGGTGTTATCATCAACCCACTATAATGCCAATGTTGGCTGTTTATGCCTTTTGGTAGTTAAATGCCCCCCCCCCCCCCCCCCCCCCCCCGTTTACTTTATACTACTGTTGAGATGGAAGGCGAGACAGCATCAGCATTCAAATGTTCAGTACTCTTTCTTAGTGGATATTTACCTGAAATCGCGCTAGTGTCATTGTCCACCTTTGATTTAAGAGGCCCAATGATGTTGCTTGCAATTGTTGTAATTGTGCTTGCAATTGTTGTAATTGAATTTTCAATCTTAGTACTTCTACATCGCTGTTGTTGTACGTGGGTTCTGTTAATCTCCTGCTAGCGCCCCTGTCGTCTCCATCTCATCAGTAATCCCTAAGTCATAAATTTTCATTTCCCCAGAACTCCTACTGATATTAACTTCCCCTGACTGTGTGTTTATGGCACTGTACATTTTTCCAGTAGCGCTGCAAATTAATGGCACACTAATCTATCAAAATAAGCACAATAATAGGTACGATGCTACCATTCTTACCAGTTGGCTAGGGTTTGGCCTCTAGCTTTGGCTTCATACTGTTGGTGTCCTTTCCTCACTTGCAGAACAACCTGTTATTATTCTAAGGTGCACACGATTAAATTATCTGGAACTAGTAGTCCACTCTCCATTTGCTCATCAGCTATACTAGCTTAGCTAGACCAGCAAAAAAAGATTGACACCATTGTTGGTGTTGTCTCTCCTTACAGTCAGCCACTACCTGTTATATCAGTGCGCCAATACTTGAGTCTGAAGCAAAGGGTCTCGAGCATATATGTGATCAGGAATGAGTGGACTACCAACACTGGTACTGGGTAAACTTAACAAACATTTAATAACACAGACTATTACACCCAGTACACGAAAACATGGGACACTTCCTGCTTACAGGATGCTTCAAGCTTCGGCGGTTACTGACACTTTTCCTCGATAAAACAATATGCTCTCACTACACGAGAGGGAAGGGTACTTCCCCCACTGTCCTCTTGGCTGCCACACCGAGTCCCTTTGACCCCTATTCTTCCCCAAGGTTGAAGCTTTCCATCATCTTCCTTTCTTCTCCCCCTCTGGTCACTTCAGCTCATGTGATCTCTGTCGGCCACTGCCAAGCAGTCATGATATGGTGCTCCCAACTGTCCACTGCTTGGGGAGCTGACCCCATTAGGCACAGAAGTCATTTCCACATGATGCTTGCAGTTTTCTCCTTACACTTCTTCCATGCACCCTGCATGATATTGATGAGCACTCTGCGGATGGTGAACTGTTTGGTAGGGCAAAGGTTATCTGATCCTCACAGCAACTACTCAATGAAATGTTAATATATTAGAGCTGTAACTTCTATATACTCAAAGCCATACCTGAGTCATTTGATGTAACACATTTTCCTTAATATAAAACTTCTTGTAAGGTTTTTATACACCATCCCTCGATTTATGTGGTAGATAGGTTCTTGAAATAACTCTGCAAATTGAAATTTATTGAAAAAAGAGCCTCCCCCTTTTCCCCCCCATAAGTTTTGATTTGCACAGTTATTTCCCTTAATTATAGAGATAGGGTAGGACATAATTATAGGGAAGATAGATTCTGAAAATATATATATATATTGAATAAAATGTACAATAAATTTTCATTTATACATGTTTATCTGTAATTTCAGTTCAGCAGTAATAATAAGCATTAATGTGATATTATTTTGTACTTCATATGCATCAATTGTGATATGCTTATATTAATTTATCATACATTTCTTTTTGGTCCTGAAAAATTCTCAATTCAAATGTACACTATCAAATTTTAAGATGAAATTTGAAAGGGACTTTGTTAGAATTGTCCTGAGCTACACTGCACATCTAGTCTACGGTGGCCAGATGCAGCAGAGTAGCTCAGGACAGATATGTTTTGTGAACTAAACTGCACAATCTATTTGGACCTCCATAGCACAGGCTACTTGAGGAGAACTTTAATGATAATGGTCATTTACAAGTTTAAAATCAAATCCAAAATTTGTGGGTGGGTAAAATATAATCCTTTTTCCCACTCACCAAAGTTTCAAAGTGGGAGTCTGCCTCCTGCCTTACCCACCCCTCCTTCACATGCCACATACCACTTCACTACACAACACCACATAAAACATTTTGAATGAATGTTTAATGCTGAATTCATCAAATCTTTGCACTTTACAGCTATCTTTAGAGGTAATTTAATATTGTTCAAGATAGCTTAAAGTGCAAAGATTTGATGAATTCAGCATTAAACATTCATTTCTACTTTTTACTTTTTAAATTCAAGGTGTTTGGACTTATTGTGGTATTCATTTTTTTTTTGTCTTCTAAATTAATCATGCAATTTGTAACCAGTTTTAAATTTCTTATAAAATTCACATTCAAATATCACCAAATACAAAGAGTGTTATTTTTAACAAGGCAAATCACCTTTTGTGGTTAAGAAAAAAAGTTTCTTTTACATACACTGCTTCAAATGCATATATATTACAAGCACCCTCTTTCTTCCTCCCTCCCACCTCCAATATACAATTGTCTTAACAACATTATTGTTCACAGCATTGCAAAATTTTTCTTCACTGCTATTGAAAGAAAAATCTTCAGTCAAGCACCCCTCCTCCCAAAAAAAATCCTGGATATGTGCCAGGTCTGTTATGATTTGTGGTTTGCCACTTTCAGTCAGCATAAAATGTTCACTTGCAAACTTTCTGCATCATTCGAAACATTTCATACATCCATAACATCTGGGCCCCAAACCTCTTGAACTGCAAGGGATATTACTGCTGTAGAAGTCAGACAAACCTGATCAATATGCTAACTTCCTCACAAGATAATTTTTTGAGGAGCATCAGGCATGTCAAACATGCGGCTCGCCGGGAACTGTTCTGCGGCCCGCCAGATTGTAGAATTGCTCATGGGGCCCACGATTTAATATATAATACTTAATATGGCCCTCGGTGGTTAACGAGTTTGACATGCCTGCCCTAGATGGAAGATTTAAATACATGTGTTTGTGTTCATATTCATAATTGATTTTGCCATACCATTTGATGTTGGCTTATATGAATAGCATCACAGCAGTTATTTTTTGCCATTTTTGAATCTCTGTTGTTTATATTAAAGTTAATACTCAAATTATTCAGAAATTTCCATAAATATTTTTTATTAATCCTTTAGGCTACAGTTGTGGCACTACAAGCAATTAGTCAGATGGCACCTCTTATGTTATCATCATTTACTGATTTAAACATAGTGTTTACTTATCCCAGTGATAAAAAAACATTGAAAATCACAAATGAAAATGCCATGACCGTACAAGAAATAGAGGTAAAAATTTACATATTTGATTGTTTTATTTATTTATGAAATGAGTGAATTTTTTCTTAAGTTAGATGAATCTGATGCAAAAAATTTGCATCATTACCTTTTGAATTGTTCATGCCAGATAAGGTAGCTTTTTTCATATAGGAAAAATAGACTAGATTAAAAATGTTCTGCAATAATAATTGTAAAAAAAAGTTGCACCATGTATATAAAAATGAAATGCATAAATCTGTGTAATTTTGCCGGTGTCAAGAAAAGTACAATTGCATCATAAAAAATTAATTCAAGTATAATCAGTGGTGTGCTGACTCACATGAACCAATAGTTAAAATTTTTGAAGATCAGTGAGTGGGTGGCAACATAAACTAAAGTTCATCAAACAGCAAAGAAAGATATATCTGTTAACTTTTCCAGGGTCCAGCCTAAAATCTGATTTACATCCAGAGAACAAGCTATTTTCTCAATATGCTCAGCCAAAAAAATTAACTTTAGAACTTTTTTTACCTGATAATTAATGAAAGGATTTATGGCATATTATATGCCAAATTAATCAGCATTAATTCTGGATTTCCTCAAAATAAAATACTTAACAATAATATATGACTAGTTTTATTTTAACCATTAGAGTGTTGATTCCGAAAGAAAGAACATTTAATTGTGATTAATAAAATGGCAAAAATTCAAAAACAAAATGGTAAGTTAAATTTTAAAGCATTTTTTTTAAATATTGCAAAAAACATTAAGTAATCAGTTTAACATGATTATGTTGTAATTTAATTGCTATTGAGCAGCTATATTCTGTACAGTTTATTTATACACTGCACTTAGGGAATGGTAGAAAACTTATCATGGAGTTTTTTTATAACTTGCACTCTATCTCTCTTAAACCATAGAGGTTGCAGCACGTTAAGTAAATTAAAATAATTTATCAGTAGTGTTAGTTACCACTTTTACCTTCTTAACTTATACTAACAATGGATATCAGTATTACTTGATAGTTATTACAGTAATTGATATTACATTATCTTTTTCCACTTCGTTATTTACTTTTAACTCACATGTGAGCTAAAACATACCCAAATCCTCCAAAGTTAAAGATTTCCAGAGTGGTAGATGACACTGTTTAGAATTATAGATCACAGGTAATGGAGTCCATTGTTATTTGTGCAACATGGAGTCACTGATGACAGATGTCTTTTGCTGCCAATGGCACTGCAGCTTGATGTAATCATTTCTCCTTTTTGGGAGCCTTCATTCTTGGCTTGCACATACTCTGAGAGATTTGATGGTGACTTCAGGTTACCAGTCCTTTTTTTTATCCACCAAGAAATCAGCACTTTGACGTTGATTCTAATTTTAGAGAAAAAATTGTCTTAGCCGGGTGGGATATGAACCCACGACTTCCTGATAACATGTCAGGTGCTCTGGACCACTGAACTGTGTTTATAGAGTTACTGGCTGCCAGTCAAGATCTCCTCTAATTAATGCTATGAACATTCCTTTTATGCCACATATAGGTGCTATTCCGGCAATTTCAGCCCCAAACGGCTCTCCACTTGCCATACAGATGGAAAGCATGTCTCATATGCTCATTATTTCTCATCATTTGTCATCATTAGCATACTTGTGGGACATGCTTTCCATCTGTATGGCAAGTTGAGAGCCATTTGAGGCTAAAATTGCCAGAATAGCGCCTTTATGTGACATAAAAGGAATATTCATAGAACACTCTGGCATGTTTCTGGAGAGATGCAGGTTCAATTCCCGTATGTCAGCGAAAATTTTTTCCGCTAAATATTTATTGATTTATCAACGCCAAAAGAGTATCAGGTCATGCTGCGATTATCATCTATGTTTAAATCATTAATAACGCTACATAGCATGATGAGATTATTATTTATTTCCATCTCACTCTGTGCAATATATCGGTAATGATTGCCACCCAAGATCATAGATGGCGCCAAAGGTTGGCCTACAAATCTTGAGGATGAGTTTAGTCTTAAAATAAGCGGAAAAAAGACAAGCTGGCTTTAGTTCAACTGGTAAGAACACTCTGGCATGTTTCTGGAGAGATGCGGGTTCAATTCCCTTATGTCGTCTAAAAAATTTTCCGCTAAATATTTATTGATTTATCAATGCCAAAAGAGCATCAGGTCATGCTGTGATTATCATCTATGTTTAAATCATTAATAATGCTAAATAGCGTGATGAGACTATAATTTCTTTCCATCTCACTCATGCAATATATCGGTAATGATTGCCACCCAAGATCATAGATGGCGTCAACGGTTGGTCCACAAATCTTGAGGATGAGTTTGGTCTTAAAATAAGCGGAAAGATAAGCTGGCATTAGTTCAACTGGTAAGAACACTCTGGCATGTTTCTGGAGAGATGTGGGTTCAATTCCTGTATGTCGGCGAAAATGTTTTCTGCTAAATATGTATTGATGTTCATAGCGTTAATTAGAGGAGATCTTGATCGGTGGCTGGTAGCTCAGTGGTCCAGAGCACCTGACATGTTATCAGGAGGTCGGGGGTTCGTATCCCACCCGGCTCAAGACAATTTTTCCTCTAAAATTAGAATTAACTTCAAAGTGCTGATTTGTTGATGGATGTTGAGCGGTTGAGTTTATCTCATTATTTGTCACCTATTTTTTATATTTTCATATGACTGTTCGTTCGTTGATGATCCAGGCAATTAGATGACACTTATTAATACTGCTCCAATATGGAGAGGGTTAATAGAGCTGTTTTAGAATCATGTAGTAAAAAAAAGCAATTCAAATAAAAAATTATAAAAAAAATAATAGATGGAAATAATTATAATGCAATTGAATAGAAAGGCTATTTTTTCTGAATAACAAAAATATTATTTTTTTCCTTGAAACAAGAAAATTGTGTCTCTTTGCAATTTTTTTCTTGGTACTATGAGAAAAGTCAAAGCTTTTTGCCAACTGTGCTGAATCAAATAAACAAGTCATTTTTACAGTTTTTTTTTAAACAAATAACCAAGCAACAGAAATAGGCCATGTTTATTTGTGAAACTAAACAGAATTTAATTCAAAATTTTATGAAAATAAAATATTCAAACAAATTTTCAAAGACATTAATTTTTATGATTTTTTTCACAGTGATATAATGAAAAAAATAGATCTGACTATGCAACTGAATCTTAATTTTTAGAAAACCTGATCATTGAAAACAGTTATGTATTAGTCAAAAGCTATTTATTCTTGAATAATGTAAATATTTATGTGAAACATGAATTTTATTTGTTTTTATAATTTTTTTCAGTATGGTATATTTAAAACATGGCCCAGTGTTATACAAGGTGACTTGGACTGCTCACATTCATGGGGTTTTCTGTCCAGTTTGTGGAAGGAAAATTTCTGGGCTGTTTCTTTTTTACTGAACATTATGCATTTTTACTTTGGATGTTCATTTTAGGGATCTTGGTAAAGTTCCAAAAAAGTTGATGAACCAGGCAAAAGAAAACTCTTTATGTTTAGAGTTTGCACAGGAAAGATATTGAGGGAGGGAGTTAACTATCTTAAAACTATTCAATGTAAACACAAAAACTAATAATGGTTTGAAAATAAAATTTTTCTTGTGGGAGAATGAGAGAAGTAAAATGCTCTCAATGTAGCTGCAGAGAAGGTGGGAGGAGTTTGGATGAAATTTCCCTCCCAACAATAGGACTGATTTCTGTGCCAAAGCTTTTTGCTTCCATATTCAAGACCTCATTCATTATCAAGAAACAATAAAGGATCAGTTTTTTTACTGGAAAGTGAAGAAGTAATGAAAAAAAGTAAAATATAACCTAATGCGATGTTAAAAAATTATCCACAACAAAAAGTTGTAAGCCAGACATCATAATAACTCTGAATGAGGGATTACAACATATAAACATACTGGAATAAAATCAATAAACCTATAGAAGTAAAAACAAACCAAGATATACACCAGCCATTGTCACAACTAGCAATATATTGTTATAAGTTTTAATAGGAAATTCTTGAGCGTGAGTTCAAAAGAATATTTAGTGACAAAATTTTATAAAATAAATTCAACTGACACAAATCTTTATTTTCATCAGTATCAAATCATCTGCTCTCCTCACCTCATTACTGACAAGATCCCCTTTGACCTGCTTGCCATTGGGGAACCTGTTTGTCGTGGGGCTGCACAGCAATTTCAAGGGTCACTGGTACACACTGCTTTAGCCTGTCTGGTACAGGCCAAGATGGTAATTCTGCATACTGTGTTCAAGAGTTTAACCCACACATTTTTATACTTTTGTAGTTATCTTTATTTTGTGAGGCCAGTTCAGTTCTTCACATTTTTTCTTTTATTTTTTAACTTATTTCATTTTGTGATGACAGTTCAGTTCCTTCCATTATTTTTTCACTCTATCACTGTAAAAATGTCATTAATGCTTGCAAATTTGCTAAAAACATTTATCTTCATAATATTCAGAGTTAAATTCTGTTTAATTTGGTATATAACATGACCTATTTCTGTTGATTTTTTTTTTTAATTCTAGCTTGTTGATATGACCCTGCATAAGTTAGCAAAAAGCCTGGACTTTTCTCAAAGTATGGCACCAAGAAAAAAATTACAAAACAGGAATAATTTTCTTCTTCAAGTGAATATTATTTTTTTGTTATTCAGAAATAACAGCCTTTCTATTCATGTGCATTATGATCATTTCTGTCTTATTAGTTTTTTTAATAAATTTTTATTTGTGTTGCCTGATGCATTTTTTATTACATGTCTCTAAAAAAGTTCTATTAAAATAAAACTAGTTGTCTTTTTTGTTAAATATTATATTTTCAGAAAATCCAGAATTAAATGCTGATTAATTTTGGCATATAACATTGCATAATTCCTTTCATTAGTTATTTGGCAAAAAAGTTTTAAAGTTATTTTTTTTGCCTGATCAAAGTGAAAAAATAGCTGGACCTCTGGATGTAAATCAGTTTTTCAGGCTGGACCCTGGAAGTGTTAAAAAAATTTAAAGAAATAAAAAATAAGACTAAAATTTTTCTTCTAGGCACTAAAATCAATATAAAATTTTGAACCACCGCAATGGAGCTTCCACTGAAATTTCACATAAATTATGTATTCGATGACATTGTTTTAAACTATATCTATGTATTTTCATGTAATGTTTATTCTTCACTCCTGCAGATAAGTAGATGCTTTACAGATCATTTGTTTAAACTTTTGTATAACTAGCATGAATAAAGGTTATTATTATTATTAAAAAAACTGCACATTCTGTTGTTTACTGCACTGTTTCAACATGAAGAATTTCCAAGTGTTGCAAAGGTCATTATTGACTCAGCACATGCTCTCATAGCCAATGACTTCACCACAAACTGTAAAGATTTTTATTTCAACAAATTTTGGTATTCTGTAATTTCCGACATTTGACTGAAAGGTCCCAAATTTTGTAGATGGATTCCCCTTGCCTGACCCCATGTTGGGTAAAATTTCAGGTCCCTAGCTGCAATGGGATGCCTTACTAATGCCTTAGGAAGTGTGGGGAATCTGGCAATGGCAGCAGATTTAAAGGTTATTTTGTTTCACATTCACAGTTAGGGAGCAATAAAAATAAATTTGACTGATTTTTTTCCCCATAGGAATAGCATGGTAAATGTTTTTGTTTCTAGCAAAACCCACAACCAGGAACATTCTCTAAAAAATTGAATATTCTACTATGATTTCCTGATGAGTTTTGGCTGCCACAGACATCTTCTTTTATTATATAAATATGCAGAAAAAAAGAATGTTAGTCAAATGTGAGCAGTGTTCAAAAGTTATTAAAGTTACTGGTGAATCTACAATGGGCTTCATATACATCTCCGAACAATAAATTAATTTATTAAAAAGGAAAGAACTACATGCTGCCTCAAGTTCAACAACAATGTGTACTGGTTCAGTGTTCCATGTAAAACAAATGAATCTAAAATTGCAAGCTGTTAGTAATAACGATTCTTTGCTGGAAATTTTACCATAAATGACTACTCTTGATGGTTTAACTTTTTACACTTTGAATAATCTGAGAAAGTATTAATGGAATGAGACTTTAGCAAATGCAAAAATCTCCTAACACTATTAAGAAAATTGTTCAATAAATAATTTTGCTGAAAAAATGTATTTTGTCAATGAGGAGGACTCGAACCCATGTCTCCCAGTTACATGCCAGGTATTCTCACCACTAAACTATCAATAGCAATAATTTTTCAAATAATTGTGACCATAACTCTTTCCAACCTTGTCACTCATGGTGCCATCTGTGATTGTGGGTTAGGTTGTTTTACCTTTTGAGCACCACATTTTTACACATAATAGGCTAAATAGCTACATCATGTAATGCTCCAAAGATTTAAAATACTTTTAAAGTTTATTAAGTTTTGGACCCTTTGTCTGATCCAATAATTATTTAAGCTCTGGATAGCTGAGTCGGGCACCAGGCAATAATTAACAAATTGCCAAAAATAAAGTTTAATTAGGGTTCAAAATACCAGCGAGCGTTAATGAGTAAGAATTCAAAAATATTAAACGATTGTCAAAATTTAATGTTAATTCTAATCAAAACAATAAACGTTGCTCAAGAGAAAAAATTAGTAAAGATTCAAAAAGTTTCTGTAACAAATTTATTTCCAAAAACACACACCAAAACTTCAATGAAGAAGATACTACATCATTTACTACAAACTCTTCAACAAAACTCCAACTACACTCTGCTACTCTCTCTCTCTCGTGCTTCTGTCACTGACATGTCACCAGGTTATAACAAGAGGTTACAAAGCCGGCACGTGTCATGTTGCATGCTGGGAAAGACATTTGCATAAATCGACGATCGCCGTAAGCTATGACGCAAGAGGGGGGCGTGTCCTTGTACACGCGCTTTAGTGGGTGACAATCGAAAGTTTGGAGTTGCGCATTCGCAACTCCTATGCTCTTGAAAACGAGCACTATGATGCCAAAAATGAAATAAAAAAACCCAAATGATAAATATAACGTAAATTAAGCAAAACTGGTTAAGGTAAAGTAAAAGTGAATGAGGGGGAATAACAATCACCCTGAGGGCTCAGAGAAGGTTGAGGAAAGGTTTGACCCACTGGACAGTTGTTAGGAGACAGACAGTAGCCTCCTGTCACGAGGGGTGGTGGTGGCTCAGTCGATAGCACCCCAGACTCATAATCTGCAGTGAGCCAGCATTGAGATTTATGACTGCAAAATTCCCATCCTTCCCTTGGTCAGTAGGGAACACCAATGGGCTTGGAAAGATTGCCATCCATCATATGGGATGTTAAAACATGGTCTCATGTGCAGGGGAACCATACCCTCTGCATGTTAAAGAACATACTGAATGGTCTTGATGGGAGGCTATTATCTGTCTTCCAATAGCTGCCCTGTGTGTCCCCACCCTTCAACCTTCTCTGAGCCCATGGGGTCCTTGTGACCTAATGCCTTTAGTCCATGTGTGCAAAAAAGTGCTACTCAGAGGTAAAACAATCCAACCCTCCATCAAGGCCATCTAACATGTTCTTTAATATGTACAGGGTATGACATTCCCACATACAGGGCCACAGTTTTACTTCCCATCCAATAGACAGGTGCCTTTCCAAACCCATCATTGCCCCTCATTGACTGAGGGCAAGGTGGAGGTTTCGTGGAGATAAATGTCAATGCTAGCGTAGGTTGGACTTGAACCTGGGAACTGTAGATTACGAGGCTAGTGCACTACCATTTGAGCCACCCCTACCCCTCTGTGATTGTGAATGGTTGCCTTTTCAATATTGCTCAGAACTAGATGTAAATTGGTTATTCACTCATGCTAAAGCATTATTAACGAAATAATCAATCAATAATAAATATGCAGATTACCTGTTAACAAAACTCATTTTCAGCAAAATTATTTATAGAATTCTATGTCATTATTGAATTCTATGTCAACATACACATTACATTAAGATATTCCAACATTCTCCTATTAAAAATGGGATTTACAAAAATATCCACAAGCTGAATATAGTACGGATATTATCTAATGTTAGTTTCAAAAACATGCAGAAATAATTTGCTCATCTTGATGGAGTGATTCTTTAAATTTGAAAAAAATGTATTCAAAAGGCACTAATTGATATAATTCGGAAATTAATTTCTTTGAATGTGAATTAAATACTATATATATAGCAATTTTGGCTCTTTCAGTAAAGCTAGCTTTTGAAACATTATGCTGCCAAGATGCAACTCTTCTCACTGCCAATGCAATTATGCAGTTTATGATAAAAAATACTTGCTGAACAAAACTATCCTCTGCCCAGAGAGTTGAAACACTGCATTAAAATTTTGAATCAAACCAAGGTGCACTGATTTAGAAAGCATTCTGCTATACGCTTTCTTCCCCATAGTGGGGAATTACTGTTCTACTATGAGTTTCAAACTCTGTAAGGTATCTTGCAGCTTGTTCAAAAGAATTTATAATCCTCAAGAGGAGGGAAAATTACACTCAATAATGCAAAGCTTCTACTGCAACAATAATTTTTACTCTAGTGAACATGACAGTATTGAAACTGAAACTGCATCTCTATATATGTATGATGAAACTGAGGAGGTAGACGAATGAGAAATGCATTCAGTGAAACAAAAACTAGAGTTTGTTATCAATAGAAAGATTGCAATCCCTTCAAAAAAAACTATTGTTCAAAAAGATCTCCTCAAAGTTATTAAACAAAAGATGGGATTATTTGAAGATGGAGTTAGAGGAAAGTATTTGGAGTTAGCTTGTAAACATTTCTTCATTATTCCTCTGACTAGTGTGCTAGTGTAGCTTTTTCTGAAGCTGGAAAAAATTGCTCGTGACTCAACAATGTGACACACATTTGTTTTTTAAGATCACATTTTTTAAATTATCTTTATAAATTTACATTTTTTTTTTTATTCTGCAAGTTTTTTTTATACATATAAAATACTAGAACAAATATCAAAATTGTCATTTTGCTCCAGTATTTTCAATCACTGTTGCCACTGCACTACTTATTTTCTGCATTCCAACTCCAAAGAAGTTCAAATATAGCCTAGGAAGTTTCTCAAAGTCAGAACTACAAGACAGTATGAAGACTGGGCTTCACCTAATCCAACACAATTCAGGTGATTGGCCATGACAACACACATTTCTCTTCACATCCCCATCCAAGTCATATGATTGTGATGAGGGATGACATAGAATAATTCAAAGAGAGATGTGTGCAAGGAACTTCAATTCAAGCAAGTTAAGATGGGGGGAGTATCCATCTATCTCACCTTTGTGCAATTGCAACTGCAGTGTTTGATACTATGAAGATGTAGAGCCCAGAGATTGTTGCTGGCATTGAAGGTAATGAGGGAGACTGCAGTGTGGTCTATTGTAACGCTCCAAACAAATACAAAATACTTGAAGTTTTATGCTCCGGATAGCTTAGACGGGCACCAGGCAATAATTAACAAATTGCCAAAACTAAAATAAGTTGATAATAAGTTGATTTAGGGTTCAAATACCAGCGAGCGTTCATGAGTAAGAATCAAAATGATTGTCAAGTAATATTAAATATAAAAAAATCCTTAATTCGCATTGCTCAAGAGAAAAAACTGTACAGACTCAAAAGGTTTATAACGAAACAGATTTATTTCCAAAATAATTCAACTCACCAAGACATCAATGAAGAAAACATAACTCCAACTCCTGTGCTACACGCACTGTGCTTGGTGCTACGCACCTTGTGCTCGTGCACTCACATGTGCTACAACTTGTGCTACTCCTTCTACTACTCTACTGCTTCTGCTACTGCTTAAGTGACTCGTAGGTCACCGGTTTTTTTGACATGAGGCCGGCGCATGCCGGGAAAGACATTAACATACTATGACGAACGACGCAAAAGCTATGACGCAAGAGGGGGCGTGTCCTTGGCACGCGCTTTAACGGTACAGTCGGAAGATCGGAGTTGCGGCGCATGTGCAACTCCTAGAAACTTGGAAACGAGTGCTGCGATGCCAAAAAGGAAATAAAAATCCCCAAAATGATAAATATAACGTAAATTAAACAAAACTGGTTAAGGTAAAGCAAAAGTGAACGATGGGGCATCACACTATGATAGTGATTGTAATTGTTCCATTGAATAAGTAATAAACAGTTTATATAGTATCTTTGTCACAAGTAATCGTTTCTGGTCACTGGGTTTTTCCCCTACTAACTTCATACTGAATACATGCTCTTACCTACCAAATACATCTATCATAAAGGCATCTTCTAGAGGAGCAGTGTCCAATAGAAATTCGAAGTTCAACACACTTATGATTGTTGTATTACTATATTCCCCACATTATATATTGATAATTAGGTTAGGTATAACTAATGTTAGTTCTTATTCATGCATTCGCCACAATGCAATGACCTATTTGGAACATATTGGACATTGCTGCTTTAGAGTAAGAAGTGCACTGTATATGTTCCAGTGCCTCTTCCAAACTCATATTACAAGTTTGTACTACCCAGTAGTGAGTTGCTAGTTTTTGATCAACAGGTTCGCTGATTTTAAAAAAGAAAAAAAAAAATTATTGGTATATTAAATTTTTATTTTCAGACAATATAAATTCTAGTTTTTATAGTCCATATAAATTCCTAATTTTCACTATAACTATTTTCACTTTGCTATCAAACTCTCAGATCATCTGCAGAATGTCCATAATCTGCAGAATTCTATAACTATGTTTTTCCATATGATTCTGAATCCTAGGAGTCAATTGGCAGGCCACAGGCTCATTACTCTGGGGGATGCTAAAGCACTCTCCTTAAGTCTTTGAAAGCTCTATATTGAAAAATGATAATGTTATTCACAGATATAGTTTAAGGGTTTGAGGAAAACATTGTATTAAGTGAAATTGAGTCAACAGATAAAAGCAATTGCAGTTTGTCAGGATGTAGAAATTGGGGGTTTACTGGCTCTTATTTTTAACATACAACTGCAAAAGAATAAGCATGAAGTAATACATTAATCAGTAAGAGATTAAATTATCAATGAATTTGTGGATTTTTATTCCTGAGCCACCACCAATTCCATTTGGTGCCCAGAGTATGAGCCTATGGCCTGCAACTAATTGGAGATTTAACTTACTAAATGTGTTTTATGGAAAAGTTATAGTTAAAATATATATTCAGAAATCTCTCAATGCTGTTAATTGGTTCCAGAAAAACAGAGCATTAAGTGAATCATAAGTGGTAAGTGAGTGCTGAATTTCCAAGAAAAAAAAAAATACATGTTAATTAGATAAGTTCCAGTTATTGCAATAGGTTGTTTCAGTAGGTATTAGTAGGGTTTAGTGAATATAATCAAATAATTAAAAATGCATCAAAGCATTCAAAAATATTTAATATTTAAAGATTATACAATATTCTGCATACATTATGTACTGTTACGACACTGAAAGTTAAACTTTCAGTGTCGTAACAGTACTTGATGTGTGCATACATAATAATGTCATCATTTAAACGAAGAATGTATAAGTCTTTTTATAAATTCTTATAACTTTTGAACTTTGTTCCATGTTAGGGTGGGCGGGGGTGGCTCAGTCGGTAGCGCGCCAGGCTCATAATCTGTAGTTCCCAGGTTCGAGTCCCAGCTGGGTCAGCATTGAGATTTATCTCCGCAAAATTCCCCGCACTGCCCACGGTCAGTAGGGGACACCGATGGGCTTGGAAAGTCCGTCGGATGGGACGTTAAGCCATGGCCCCGTGTGCGGGAGAGCCATACCCTGTGCACGTTAAAGAACACGCTGGATGGCCTTGACGGGAGACTACCATCTGTCTCCCAACAGCTGTTCCAGTGGGTCTCCTCCCCCAACCTTCTCTGAGCCTTCGGGGTCCATGTGACCTGGCCATTTAGCCCATGGTGTGCAAAAAAGTGCCGCTCAGAGGTAAAACAACCCAACCCATGTTAGGGTCGTTCTCTCAGAAATAAGCATGCATTTTTGTCAAAGCGTTCAAAGTATTACTGAGTCCTTTGCCATTAGCAACTTCATATGTTCTTGATCTAAAGCATCATGATCATCATCCTCAATTGCACGTTTTTTTTTTTTCTTTCGTCACTATTATGAGCTTTTATTGGGATAAGCTTCCTCTAGCCTTAACTGGCATAGTGATTAGGGCGCTAGCAACTGTTCCAGCAAGACAAACTTTGGGTGCTGTGTTAGCTCTGACTGAGGCAGTGGTCAACAGTCACTTCGGTCTTTCTAGGACATCTCCTTGTATGAGAAAGCCTGTAAGAGTAGCTTCTGGGATTCTTGTCTGTCCTATAATTTACAAATCAAAATCTTCATTAAAAAATCCATGTTATTATCAATCAGCTTTTGGACTTCATCATGGTCAATTTCATACAATTTGCCCTCTCATTTTCTCAATGGGTTCATTAGATCCTTGAAAATCTTTCATGCAATTCTCCCAAACTTTTCTCCACATTTCATTCATAGTTTTCTGAGTCACTTCTTCCCAGATCTTTAAAATGTTGTCAATTGCATATGTCATGTTCTAGTATTTCCAAAATTCCCTTGGGTTCAGTGCACTAAAAAACAAGTTACATACAAAGCAATACATGTCAGATCCATTTTCGTGAAACTAGAAGGCTTCAGTTCTGTTGCCAGATCCATAGCAGTTGTTATTTTATTAGCATGTCACGAGAGAGTTTCAATCAATTTATTTCCAGAAAAATAGTGTCTAGAAACACTTTTACATATACATTTGATAGTTGGAAATGAACTACCCACAAGAGTTGCAAACTCATCTGTGGATAAAAAAATACATATATTATTGTGTATTTTCTTATCCGCTGTTTTCTGAACTGCTATTACTCTATTGAGTAATCTATATACAATCTAAATAAGTAATAGAAAAATATACAATAGAGGTCACAGTAAAACTTCAATATCATGTATATTATGTAACCAGGTTCTTAGTTTATTCCTAAATTTATGAAGTTTTTTTCAGTTTTAATACATTCTGGCATTTTATTGAATATTTTAGGAGCTCTGTAGGTAAAATGCTTTGAATAAGAGTTTTGGTAAGCTTAGAAATAAGAATATTTTGGTGTTTGCCACTTCTACTTTTGTATACTAATGTTACTAAAATTTGTTTATTCCAGTGTTTAAACAAATGCATTAGGATTCTGAATACATAAAATTTTCTTGCTGATAACATATTGAATTCTTTATAAATATTTCTAGTGCTGTCATATTTTCTTTTTTTGGCAATACACATACCAACATGATTCAACTTGAACAAGAGATTTTATAACTTGAATAAATACCACCCCAGAGGTGAGACAGCACTGTCGTGAGGATGGTTATAATACAAAGACAGCATTATAGCAAATTAGCACTTAGCAAATCATATTTAATGAGGGATTATAGATTTTTAAATTATTCATAATTAAAATGCCTGATGCAGGATATTAATATTATTTAAATGCTTGATAGTTGAAGATTAATTGTTATATTTATACCAGATGCCAAATTATAAATAAAGCACTATAAAATATATTTGAATTAGTTTTAAAATGTATTGGATTTTCATATTTTTAAAATTAAATATGTATTTACAGATTCCATCAGCTACACGATACATAGAAGTAGAAGTTAGTGGATCTGGTATTGGAGTAGTACAGGTAAAATGCATTGTACTCTGTTTCAATAATAAGTGGTAAGGGTTGGCTCAGTCAGTAGTGTGCTACACTAACCTGATGTTCCCAGATTTGAGTCCCTGCTGTACCTGTGTTGAGATTTTCTCCACTAACCCACACTCTACCCTCAGTGAGAAAGGAGGATTCTGTCTTCAGTAATCTATAACTGTCAGATAGTATGATAAGCCCATGTCCCTGTGCACATTAAAGATCAGGTTGGATGGCATGGGCTTAGGGTTGCCATCTTTTGGAAAGGCCATTCTATGTCCCAGATTCTTTCATAAAATGGAGTCACAAATTTTGACTTATTTCTAGTGTATGTATTGTTCATGTGATTTTTTGGACTTGTGATGAGTTTTTACAGCATGCCTACCTTCATACACTGGTTTCCATAAATTAAGGAAAACTCAGAAAAATTATGATAAACAAAAAACTATATGAATGAGTTTAAGGAAATTTAATGAAAACATGAAATACAATGATAGTTTCAGAATGGCATAAAGTATTTTACACTAGAAACATTTTTCGTCAAAAAATAAAACAGGAATTTGTCCAAAAGTGAGGTGTCAGAATGCAATGGGCAAAGTTCTTTAATAAGGAGTGTGGTCACCCCTCACAGAAATGCAGGTATGACAGCAATGTTCCATGCTGTTTAATGATGTTGTGAATCAGCTCAGTAGGGAGTAATGACCATTGTTCCTTTAAAGCAGTAATAAGCTCCCCCTTTGTTTCAGTGCCGGGTTGAGGGTAGCAACATGTCTTCTTACAGCACCCACACATGCTCAATCGGATTAGGTTGGGATATTGAGCTGGCCACTCCATGTGCATAATGGTCTCCTCTTGAAGGTTTGTTCCACTAGTCAAGCTCTGTGGTGACAAGTGTTATCGTCTTGTAAGATGTATTCACCTATTGCACCAGCGTAAAGACATACATAAGGGTCCAGGATGTCATCTCTATACCTTTGTGATAGGGGCGGGGGTGGCTTAGTCGGTAGCCGCCAGGCTCGTAATCTATAGTTCCCAGGTTCGAGTCCCAGCTGGGTCAGCGTTGAGATTTATCTCCGCAAAAATTTCCCTCCCTGCCCACGGTCAGTAGGGGACACCGATGGGCTTGGAAAGGCCGCCGTCCGTCGGATGGGACGTTAAGCCGTGGCCCCGTGTGCGGGAGAGCCATACCCTGTGCACATTAAAGAACACGCTGGATGGCCTTGACGGGAGGCTACCATCTGTCTCCCAACAGCTGTTCCAGTGGGTCCCCTCCCCCAACCTTCTCTGAGCCTTCGGGGTCCATGTGAACTGGCCATTTAGCCCATGGTGTGCGAAAAAGTGCCGCTCAGAGGTAAAACAACCCAACCCTTTGAGGTATAGAGATGACATCCTCTATGTGTTGATGAGGTTCCCACTCATCAACACATAGAGGTCTGTGCATCCACCTAAGGAAATGCCACCTCAAACACGCATGCTACCTCCACCATAACTGTCTCTGACGGATGTTACTAGGATGATAGCGGGTACCTAGTTCTCTCCATATCAATGTCCAGAAACACTCTACAAGCAATATCTGGACTCATCTGTGAAGAGTACAGACCTTCATTGCTCTTCTGTCCAGTTAATATACGTGCATGCCCAATTCAGCCACTCTCTCCTGTGACATGATGTGAGGGGTATACAAATTGCTGGCCTTCTAGAGTACAGACCTCCCTCATGAAGCCTTCTACACACAGTAGAAACTGATACAACCCTTCCAGTGGCTGCTGCAAGGGAGAATCGTAGCTGAGAGAGAGCACATGTCCTGCTCCTTCGTGCTGTTAATCACAGATATCAATCTTGTACAGCAGTCGTAACTGTAACCCTTCCTTGGCTAAACTTCTGAAATGCGGAATCCGTTCTAAGAAATTGATTCCACAGTCTATGGACCACAGAAGACTCATATTCAGCTGTTGTGCCACATCTGACTGACTTTGCCCTGCTTTCAGCCGACTAATAGCTCTCCACCTCAGTTCATTTGGCAAATAAGGTCTAGAGGTCATTCCCACAAAATGGCTATTTCGAATTTCTTTACTCACATTTACAACGCAAAATAACAATCCACTCCAAAACACCAATTTTTATGCTGTTATCCGATTGTGCAAATTGTGTCAATTTGCATAATCGTATGCATAGACTAATTTGCATACGATATGTTGACTCGGCATTACTGATTGCATGAACAAGTTTGGTGAGGATCGCACAGTTTTTGGGTGCATTATCACAATTTTTTTCATTTTCCCTTAATTTATTGAAACCAGTGTAGTCATCAGAAAAGTTGTATTGCATATTTTGCAGTACAAAGTAATGCTTGTCCTTCTTTCTAAACCAGCCTTTGAAATCAACATTCTCTCAATTCTATGAATAGCTTGTTTACTTTTTTTTTCTGTGATTGTTTTTGGCGAGTTATTTCTTGATGACATGGTAGATTTATACTAGATATGGCTGATATAATTCATACTGTCTGCAGCCAGGTCTAGTGCCTCTTGTCCGACCTTGCCTTCTTGTGGTGCAGGCCATTAGTACCTTTCAAAAGATATATTCTCTTTTGGAAGGGAACAGAAGGGGAAAGCTGCCAGTTCAGTATGGCCTACTGATCTGGTCATCAATGGCCACTATTTTCCTTTTTTTTTTTTCAACCCTGCTGAGGAGCAGTCAACTTCACAGGGTCCTGGTGTTGACCATTTATACCTACTAGACAGGATTTGTTTATGGATTTGAGCTTGATTATGGATCCTGGACTTGCTGCACTGGTGGGCCTCTATTGAGGAAGAATCTGCCGCTGTGAACAGAGGCATGGGATACCTTATATCAGCTGGTGGATAATCCTAATCAGAGGCCATCGCAGGTACTTGAACTTTATATCAGCTGGTGGATAATCCTAATCAGAGGCCATCGCAGGTACTTGAACTTTACTTAGCTAGTTGGACATCGTCAAGCATAAACTGGAGTAATGTGTCTCAGGCAAGGCCATATGGCACTTGAAAAGGTGGTGCCTGAAGTTCCTACCAGCATCACTTGACTTTAGCCAAGGAGGAACAGGTCTTTGCCCCATGCCTGCGATCAGGGGGCTGTTTGATATTATTGGCCCTACTTATCTTAATAAACCTAGTTTCTTTAAAAAACCTACTAATAATTTTCTCTCTGCAGGAACGTGGAATGTGAGAACATTACGTAGAGATTATTCTCTTGATGTCCTCACGCAGGAATTCCAGCACTATAACCTAGATATTCTAGGCTTGCAAAGAGACCAGATGGACAGGTAAAAGTGAGATATTTAAAAGTAACTTTAAATTTCTCTTTACAGGGAGGGAGGATGGAAAGCATCACCAAGACATGCTAGGTAACTTCAGTGCTAAAGTTGGTAACGACTCTGACCTCTGGGCATGGGTCTTAAGGCCCTTTTGATATTCGTAGTTCCAATGGCAATGGGGAACATCTCCTACAGGTAAGTAAACTTAATGGTTTACAGATAACTAACACATACTACAAACATTGGAACATTTATAAATATACATGGGTTTCACCTGATGGGTTGCACAGGAATATGATAGATTATATTTTAATTAGCAGCAAATGGGCTATTAGATTAGGAATATCAGATCATACAGGGGAGCCGAAATTGGGTCTGACTATTACCTGGTCAAAAGTGTCTTGCATCTGAAGCTTAAGAAATGTTGTGCTAAGGTTAAAAAATTACCTTCAACACTGAAGGTCTGAAAGATCCAGATATAGCCAAAGCATACCATGATAGGTTACTTAGTCATTATGACAATCGTGGAATTGTGCTGAATTGGACAGATATATGGCTCTGAGCTTGATTATGGATCCTGATTTTGCTGCACTGGTGGGCTTCTGTGGAGGGAAAATCTTCCGCTGTGTTTTCTGTTTGTTTGTGGGTTGACAGCCCCAAGTGAATAGATTCACAGGATATGTTTATCAGCTGGTGGATAATCCTGAGCAGAGGTCATCGCAGGCACCTGAACTCTTTGCTTCTATTGGCATCGTCAAATTCTACATTGGAGGAAGTCTTCCAATGTAAACGGCTTCAGCCTTTAGTGGTGGGGGTACGGGTCTTTGCCCCATGTCTGTTTGATATTGTCAGCATTCCCTCTCTCAATAAACATAGTTTCTTTAAACATCCTACTAACCATTTTCTCTCCATAGGTAGTTGGAATGTGAGGACTCTGCACAGAGCTTTTTCTCTTGATCTCCTCACACACAAGAATTCCACCATTATAATTTAGATATTCTCGGCTTGCAAGAGACCAGATGGACAGATAAAGGTCAGATTCTTAAAAATAATCTTAAATTTCTCTTTTCAGGGCGGGACGACAATAAGCATCACCAAGGCGTGGGTCTGCTTCTCAGCAGACACGCTAGTGATGCTCTTCTAGGATATGAGTGCATTAATGAAAGGTTTCTTACAGCAGAATTTCAGACAAGCGTTAAAGACTTGAATGTTATCTGCTGTTATGCCCCCACTGAGGATGCCGATGAGGATGCCGATGAGGATGCCGATGAGGATGAGAAGGATAGGTTTTATGAACAACTTCAGGATATTTTGAATTCTGTCAAGAAAGGAGATATTACCCTTGTTCTTGGTGACTTCAATGCCAAAGTTGGTACTGACTCTGACCTTTGGGGAGGAGTAATAGGCCCTTTTGGTATTGGTAGCTGCAATGGCAATGGGCAACGTCTCCTACAGGTAAGTAAACTCAATGGATTCAGAATAACTAACACTTATTACAAACACCGCGACATACATAAGTACACATGGGTTTCACCTGATGGGCTGCATAAGAATATGATTGATTACATATTAATTAACAGCAAATGGGCTAGTTCTGTTAGGAATACCAGGGCATATAGGGGAGCTGAAATTGGATCTGACCATTACCTTGTTAAAAGTGTGTTGCAACTTAAACTTAAAAAGTGTTGTGCTAGGGTTAAAAAATTTACTTTTAATACTGAAGCTCTGAAAGATCCAGTTATAGCCAAAGCTTACCCTGATAGGTTACTTAGTCATTATGACAATCATGGTTTGCTTACTACTGAAGTTGAGGAAGAATGGGATCATTTTAAACAGGCTTTTTTGGACACTAACAGTACTCTTTTAGGAAAAAAGGAGCAGAAGAGGCAGAATTATCTGAGTGATAAGGCACTTGAGCTTATTTCGGAAAGAAAGAACTGCAGGAATGCACTTAATCAATACCCTACTAGTCCTAATAGAAAGCATTACAGAGACCTTAATAAACTTGTAAAGGATCAGTTATCTGCTGATAAGAATCTTTGGCTTGATGGTTTGGCTGACAAAGCCGAGGAAGCAGTTAGACAGCACAACAGCAGAGAGCTGTACCAGATAGTTAATGTTTTGTGTGGTAGAAAACGGACAGGCATACAAGGATTGAAGGATAAACATGGTAAGGTTATAGAAGGGGAGGATTCTGTCATGGCTAGGTGGGCTGAGCATTTCAGTGATGTTCTAAACAATGTAGTTAGTTCTACTCCCATTGTTTGCAATGATGATAGATGCATTGGTGGCTTTAATGTTGGCCCTCTAACACAATCTGAAGTTATTTTGGCTGTTTCTAAACTTAAACTTCATAAATCCCCAGGGGTAGATGAAATTACTACGGAAATGCTTAGAGCTGGGAATGTTTCGGTTACCACTTGGATGACTGAAATTCTGAATATCTTTTATGATAAAGGCATGGTTCCTAATAATTTTACCAGAGCTATTGTTATCCCTATTTTCAAAAAAGGTGATCGCAGTTCTTGTGATAACTATAGGGGTATCAGCCTACTCTCTGTTCCAGGTAAAGTTCTTTCCATGATTGTGCTTAATAGAATTAAGAATCTGGTTGACAGTCAATTGCGTGATGAGCAAGGTGGATTCAGAAGTGGTAGGGGATGTGTGGATCAGATATTTTCACTTAGGCAGATTCTTGAGAAATGTTTAGAGTTTCAGAAACCTTTGGTTGCTAGCTTTGTTGATTTCAAAAAGGCTTTTGACTCTGTTGATCGTCATAATTTGTGGTTGATTGTGAGATCATATGGTATACCAGACAAGTTAGTTAACATTATGAAAGCTCTCTATAATAACACTGAGTCGTGTGTGAGAGTTGGTAAGGCTTGTAGCAATTGGTTTAGCATTACTTCTGGTGTTCGACAAGGGTGCATTTTGTCTCCTTTTCTCTTTAGCTTGGTTATTGATTATGTTATGCGAAATTCACTTCAAGGGAAAGATTTTGGCCTTAAATGGGCTGGTGATACGAAAATTTCTGATTTAGATTATGCTGATGATTTAGCCCTTTTGGCAAATGATGTTGATGAGATGAACTCTTTCATTCGAGCTGTTGATGAGACTGGTAGTAGAGTAGGTTTGGTTATAAACAGAGAGAAAACTAAAGTGATGAAAATTGGTCAGGTAGGCTGTGATTCAGTTAATCTGAATGGTTGCAGTCTTGAGCAGGTGTCACAGTTTAATTATCTTGGGAGCTATGTAACAGATAATGGTGATGTGCGGCATGAGATTAACAGACGAATAGGGATTTCTGCCGGGACTTTTAAGAACCTATGGAGAGTGTGGAGAAATAGGCGTATACACCTAAAGACTAAAATTAGACTGTATAATAGTTTGGTTCTTTCTAGGGTTATTTATGGTAGTGAAACTTGGACACTTTGTAAACAAGATAACAGGAAACTAGATGCTTTTGATTCCAGATGCTTACGCAGTATCTTGGGCATTAGGTGGTTCAACTTTGTAACTAATGAAGAGATTAGGCAAAGGAGTTTGCAACCTCCTTTAAGCAGCATATTGTGCAGAGAGAGACTCCGTTGGTTTGGCCATGTTGTCCGTATGAATAATTATAGATTGGCGAATAGGGTTATGAACAGTGTGCCTAAAGGCCTCAGAAGGAGGGGGAGACCTAGGATGCGGTGGGCAGACAATGTCAAACAGGACCTTGTTAGAATTGGTGTGCAGTGGCCAGATGCAGTAGATGTAGCTCAGGATAGATTTGCTTGGAGAACTAAATTGCACGGTCTGGTTGGACCTCCGTAGCCCATGGCTGCTTGAGGATGATGATGATGATGATGATGAAAATTGAAAAAGAATGGGATCATTTTAAACAGGCTTTTCTTGAAATCAACAGTACTCTTTTAGGTAAAAGTGAACAGAGGAAACAAGATTATTTGATGATAAGGTCATGCAACTTATTTCTGAAAGAAGAAAGTGCAGGATTAATATGAATCAACACCCTACTAGTCCTAACAGAAGGCATTAGAATGAGCTTAATAAATATGTAAAAGATCAGTTAACAGCTGATAAGAATCTGTGGCGTGATAGCTTGGCTGACAAAGCAAAGGAAGCAGACAGCACAACAGCAGGGGTTTGTACCAGATTGTTTATGTTTTATGTGGGAAGAAACAGACAGGTACACAGGGATTGAGGGATAAATATGGCAAGGTGGTTGAAGGTGAGGATTATGTGATAGCTAGGTGGGCTAAGCATTTCAGAGATGTTCTAAATATTGTGATTATTTCTACTCCCACTCTTTGTAATGAGGACAGATGCATTACTGGCTTTAATGATGGCCCTATATCACATTCCGAAGTGGCATTAGCAATCTCTAAATTAAAACTGCATAAATCCCCGGGGGTGGACGAAATCACCACTGAAATGCTTAGAACTGGGAACATTTGTGTTGTCACATGACTCACTGGAATTTTGAATATTTTTTATGATAAAGGTGTTGTTCCTAAGGATTTTACTAGAGCTATCATTGTCCCAGTTTTTAAAAAAAGGTGATCTCAGTTCTTGTGATAATTATAGGGGAATTCGTGTACTTTTTGTTCCAGGTAAAGTTCTTTGCATGATTATATTTAATAGAATTAAGAATTTGGTTGATGGACAACTGTGTGATGAAGAATGTGAATTCAGAAGTGGTAGGGGATGTGTGGATCAGATATTTTCACTTAGGCAGATTCTTGAGAAATGTTTAGAGTTTCAGAAACAGTGGTTGCTAGCTTTATAGATTTCAAAAAGGCTTTTGACTCTGCTAATCGACATAATTTGTGGTTGGGGCGGGGGTGGCTCAGTCGGTAGCGCGCCAGGCTCGTAATCTGTAGTTCCCAGGTTCGAGTCCCAGCTGGGTCAGCGTTGAGATTTATCTCCGCAAAATTCCCCGTCCTGCCCACGGTCAGTAGGGGACACCGATGGGTTTGGAAAGGCCGCCGTCCGTCGGATGGGACGTTAAGCCGTGGCCCCGTGTGTGGGAGAGCCATACCCTGTGCACGTTAAAGAACACGCTGAATGGCCTTGACGGGAGGCTACCATCTGTCTCCCAACAGCTGTTCCAGTGGGTCCCCTCCCCCAACCTTCTCTGAGCCTTCGGGGTCCATGTGACCTGGCCATTTAGCCCATGGTGTGCAAAAAAGTGTCGCTCAGAGATAAAACAACCCAACCCATAAAATGTGGTTGATTGTTAGATCATATGGAATACCTGATAAGTCAGTTAGTATAATGAATGCTTCTGTAATAACACTGAGTCGTGTGGTGGATGGCTGGGTGGGTGGATTCATTCATTCATTCTGCAAAATCCTCCAGTTTTGGATAAGAGTTTGGTTTTATCTAGCAATCCATATAAACTTATGCACATAACACATGTAACTCATCAGTGAACAACACTGGAAAGCATATTAAACTGCAGTGTTTAAAAACAAAAATCATATAATGATTAAAATTAAAAGTTGAAATAAAATTAACATGCTTCTAATTAATTATAGGTTTGGCCACATTGATGAGAACTTGTTAGCAATTCCTTATTAAAATACATTAAAAAATGTTAAAGAGCATGAATCCTAGATTTTCAGTGACCTGAATTTAGTCAGTGAGAATCTGGGACATGACCTCGCATTCCAGGAAAATCGTGGGCAATCCCTGCCTGATGACAACCCTACGTGGACTGTAGGCTCTCTTTGTGTACTAGCAGCTGCCTAGTGAATCCATTTCCCTATATTGTTCTGAGTCATTGGAGTCCTTACCTGGCTATTTAGCCCACTGTGTTAAAAAAAAAGCACTGCTCAGAAATGAAAACTATCAAACCCAACTTGATAATAAGTTAAATATTACACTTACTTGCATAATATGGGTTGGGGGTGGCTCAATCAGTAGTGTGCAAGGCTCGTAATCTGCAGTTATGAGGTTCAAGTCCCACCTGAGTAAATGTTAAGATTTTTCTCTGTAAAACTCCCTTCCCTCAGTCAGTAGGGAACATTGATGGGCTTAGAAAGGCCACCGTCCATCAGACGGGATATTAAGTTATGACCACGTGTGGGAAAGCCATAACCTGTGCATGTTAAAAAATATGATGGATTGCCTTGATGGGAGGTTACCATCTGTCTCCCAACAGCTATCCAGGGTGTCCCCTACCCCCAACTTCTCAGAACCCTCGGAGTCCTTGACCTGGCCGTTTAGACCATTATCTGCAAAAAAGTGCTAGTCAAAGGTAAAATAACCCAATCCTTGCATGATATGTTTTCTTATTAATATATGTTTCTTTTAATTTAACTTAGAGTAATATATGTGTTTTGAGTAGACTTTAATACATTATTTAAAAATAATGAACTCTCATAGTAATAATGTGCTTAGCTTTTAATTTCTAATATTTTTACACACTTAGCCGTCTCGTGGCCGAGTGGTTAGCACCCTTGGCTACTGATCTAAGGGACCTGAGTTCGAGCCCCGGAATTAGGCATGGATGTGTGTGTCATTTTTCTGCTGAGGTCCTGCCATCCTCTCAGATCTCCTACTGTGGCATATAAACTGACAGGCTCCTGTCAGACCTCTGTGGCAAGCAGCTGCTTGAGGGGGTATTTATTTATTATTTTATTATAGTGGGTGCTCTACAACTAACATCAACTCCTCACTTCTCTAACCAACTATCATGACTGCTGTCAGTATGCCAGATCTGGCTCACTAACATGGCACATGACATCATGCTGGGAAGCCACATTAGCATACTGCAATCGGACTTTGGTGATAATGTAAGTGGGCATAACTCTTACTCTGTGCATTTAGCGGTCATCAATCAAAATGCACAATCACCAACTCTGTGTTGGGTTGGGTTGTTTTACCTCTGAGCGGCACTTTTTTGCACACCATGGGCTAAATGGCCAGGTCACATGGACCCCGAAGGCTCAGAGAAGGTTGGGGGAGGGGACCCACTGGAACAGCTGTTGGGAGACAGATGGTAGCCTCCCGTCAAGGCCATCCAGCGTGTTCTTTAACGTGCACAGAGTATGGCTCTCTCGCACACGGGGAAACGGCTTAACGTCCCATCCGACGGACAGCAGCCTTTCCAAGCCCATCGGTGTCCCCTACTGACCGTGGGCAGGGCGGGGAAATTTTGCAGAAATAAATCTCAACGCTGACCCAGCTGGGACTCAAACCTGGGAACTACAGATTACGAGCCTGGCGCGCTACCGACTGAGCCACCCCCGCCACCCCAACTCTATGTGTGGGAAGAGCAATGATTCAAAGTAAAGAAATGCCCCAAAATAATAATGTAACATAAATAAAGTAAAACTGGTTAAGAAAAAATAAAAGTGAATGGGTCATTATCACAATCACATCACAATTAAAACTCATAAAAATCTCTCAAGAAGCACAATGGGTTAAGAATATCAGAGTAGTTTAAATGTTCTCATAGTTGAACATGAGGAAGCTCACCAGTGAAGAAGAAACCTGTGGGGTGTTATCAACTTGTTTGATAAAACATTAGTTATAAGAAAGTGATTTTTAGTGATTAGCTACTGACTGTGTTTACCAGTAAGCTGCAAATTAAGTTTTACTTAACTCAGATTCGACATTTAATAACAATAAAAATGACAATAATACTTATAAAACAATTCAGATTTTAAATAAGAAATATTTAATTTAAAAAGTTAACTGAATAATTAAATCTTTAATTTTTATCATTAAAATTAAATGGAATGGAGGATTCTCTATTTTTGTACACAGGGTCTCCTTACATTATTCTTATGCCATTGCGAGAAAGATCATTCACTGATAACTGTCTTGCACTACCATCGAGGTCATTGGTGTGATGGGATTTTATGATGGTTCACCATTCACTTTTACATTCCTTAACCAGTTATTTTATTTACATTATAATTATTATTTAGGTCCTTCCCTTTTTCTTTGCATCATCATCATCATCGATTCTCCTTTCCATTAGCTTGAGTTACCAATCAGCAACTCATTTAGACTGATTGTAACTAAGCACGCAACACAGCAAGTGTCATCACCATGCATGATCACCGATGCATGAGCAGTTATGCAAATGTGGCTCACTGATTAGTGTCAGTAGTTGAGAGTAGAAGGATAATAGGAGTTGAAATAGAGTAAGTTGAAGGATAGTTGAAGTGTTGTGTTAGAATTGAGTTTTGAAATGAGAAGGACAGCTTCATGTAGGAGCTTGAGGTTTATGTAATTGGATTATAGTGAAAATAGATTTCAGTAAGCCTATTTGACCTGTATATTAAGTGAGTTGATTTCAATAAATAGTTTATTGACATTGATTTTGATTTGAATTTTTTTCTCTTGGGCAGAGTTAGATTCAAATAAGTTTAGTTACACTTAACTTTATATTGGACAGTTCACAAGTCAAGGCAGAAGCAAAAGAACCCAAAATTTTTTGGCAAGTGTATTATTATTGTCTAGCACCCGTTTTGGTTCACAACATTTTGTAAAGGCACCATTTTCGTTTATGGCATTTTGCAAAGGCAGCATTTTGTCGTACATTTTGTCATACAACATTTAACTAGCGCTATTTTTGTATGTGCCATTTTATTGCTGGTGTTATACAGAGTTGGCATTTTTGTTGACATCATATTGCACAGGTGACATTTTTTTATTCATCGTTTTGTCAGTGGCATTTGTGTATTCGGTTTTTTTTTTTCGCCATTCTGTCATGAAACCCTTCTAAATATCTCAGTTTTCTTATGACAGTATTATATAAAGTAATGTCATTTTATAAAGATATTATATATTTGAATATAATTAAAAAATAATGATGTAATTTCTCATGTAAATGTAAAGTTTTCTTTTAAATATTCAACTGAAAAAAAAATTGTTTTCCCATGAATAGGATTTGAGCCCATATCTCCCAGTAGCATGCCAGGTATACTAACACTACACCATCCATGGCTTGTTTTCTCTTCAGCTAATGTATTAACTAATGGCTTGTTTTTTCTTCAGCTAATGTGTTAACTAACTAACTTTGCTAAACTGTTGTCATTTTGTTCTGCTCAGAGGTAAAACAACCCAACCTGCTCAGCTGGGTCAGCGCTGAGATTTATCTCCGCAAAATTCCCCGCCCTGCCCACGGTCAGTAGGGGACACCGATGGGCTTGGAAAGGCCGCCGTCCGTCGGTTGGGACGTTAAGCCGTGGCCCCATGTGTGGGAGAGCCATACCCTGTGCACGTTAAAGAACACACTGGATGGCCTTGATGGGAGGCTACCATCTGTCTCTCAACAGCTGTTCCAGTGGGTCCCCTCCCCCAACCTTCTCTGAGCCTTCGGGGTCCATGTGACCTGGCCATTTAGCCCATGGTGTGCAAAAAAGTGCCGCTCAGAGGTAAAACAACCCAACCCAGCAACCTCCACACTGCCTTTGATGAGAAAGGAAACACTAATGGGCTTGGAATGGCTGCCTGCCATCTGTCGCATGTAACATAAAGCTGTAACCCTGTGTGCAGGAGAGCCATACCCGTGCACATTAATGGATGGCCTAGTCTGTCTCCTAACAGTTGTCCAATGGGTCCTCTTCCCTCAACCTTCTCTGAGAACTAGGGGTCCTTGTGACCTGGCCATTAACAACAGTAGAACAAAATATTTGATTTTTTTTTACAATGTTGATTTTACAATTAGTTGATATTTTTACAATGTAGCAGTTTAAGAGCTTAAAGTTTCAGTATTTATACTTTGATTGCAAAACAAAAATTATTCACATGTATGACAATAAACTTGAATCCTCAGGTTGTATAACAATGTTAATGTAGCATTCTTAAGCTCACAAGCATAAATATTTAACTTGCCAATGTATGGAGGAACAATAGCATTTAAGTAAGATATGAAAGGAAAGGATACATATTGAAGTAAAGTATGAACATTTTACTTAAAGAACTTTGTGGCACCTATGAGGTCTTGCTGTGGAAAGTCCTGGCACAAATATAGCGAGGAACAAAATGGTTTGATTTAATGAGGCTTGCAATTTTGATCAATTTATTAAAGAATTTTCCATTTCATTAGATATAATTATGTTTTTTTAATTCATATACATGTTTATACAGCTTTATTATAACTTGTTAATTGTTTTGTGATCATTTAACTGTTTAAGAAATTAATGGATACATAGGCTAATTCTATGCCTAGATTGATTATTTTGTCGATTGTTTTAGGTGTCCTGGTTTTTTAATGTAGCAGTGTCGGGAGAAACTCCAACTTTCTTCCTAAATGCCCTTCTAGACAAAACATCAACAGCCAGTTATTTGCAGCTTAGCATTTGTACTAAGTAAGTTTTTATGGTATTACTCGAACTTTATTACACTATGTTTAATTCTGAATTTTATCAAAAAAACTTCTAACTATAATAAAAATATATATAGTGTTATAGGGAAAATAAAAATGGATCTGGCAATGGAATTAAGCTTTAATTTTGGAAAACCTGATGGACAAAACTAGTAACATATCTGTCAGGCTAGAGGCCTTTTTAAATTTTTTTTTTTTGTTCGGGTTTTGTATGTTATTTTGAATTTCACCAAAATGTGCATATGCTACGTGGGAGGCCCTCTGTCCCAGCATCTGGAAAGTTAATTGAAGTAGCAGTGTCCGGGGAACGGAGGTCACCCACGGCTAGCGTCCGCTGACAAGTGACTCCTAACCCGTAGGCTAGTGGACTTCCCAGATGGTTGAGGTGGAGAGAGAAAGAGAAAGGGTTGGCAACAACGAGGAGGAGAACAGAGCCGGTCGAAGGATGAACGCATGAAGACGTAAAATTGTAAAGCTGGTAAATGCCGACTGGAAATAACGGCATTGGGCTCTGTGAATACAGCTGAACAGGCATAGTAAGCTGTTGTTGTAATGCTATGTAATTGAGCATATGTCCTTGTCTATCAAGCATGTTTGGAAGGTTCAATAAATAATTGTTATTTTTAAGTAAAGGCTGAAGTTGAACCAATTTATTGGGGAGGAGCCTCAGTATTGAGTCCCTGCAATTGTGATAAAATCTTTGATTTTTGTTCTGAAAGACTCTTTCACCCGTCACGTATTGTGATCGAACCAGAGGGACATTCCTAAGTGATCCCAATAGACAGACAACTGAAGAAGCAACATCACAAAGTGGCGCAGTCGATAGTACGCAACAGAGGTGAAAGAAAGCTGCGAAGGTGACGGAAGAGTTCTGACATCCATTGTGAGCTGACCAGAACAAGGCTGATACTGCCAAGAGTGTCCTGCGGTGTGCTTCAGGCGATAGAATAGCTGTGAAGGTACCTGAAGAGTCGTGCATCATGTTCAAACTGTGGAAAAAGCTGTGAAGGTGACGGAAAAGTTCAACATCCACTGGGAGCTGACCAACGCAAGGCTGATACTGCCAAGAGTGTTCCGACTGTGTGCTTCAGGTGGCAGACTGACAAGGCAGTTCGTTCCTGTCGTCACATCGGAGGTAAGTATCCTCTTACTCTAGGGGTGAGTAGTTAGATACGGCAGAGGCCTGTACGAGCTAAAATGGAGCTTAGGAGTGGTCGCGATAGGGAAAGGGATGTGTTAAGGCGAGGCTACACAGTCACAGAAAGGGATAGTGCGCAGGGTGATGCTTCAGGGAGTGACCTGGGAAGCGAGGAGGTGACAATAGACAGAGAGTCTGATGCTGCGGAAGACATGAGAGGGTTGAGGGATTATGGCAATGACAACGATGCGGATATGCTGCGGAGCGGGACCAGAAAGCAGAGAGCTAAAGAAAGGATTGGAGATGATTTTGAATTAGAAAGGATGAGGTTAGAGATGCAGCTGAGAAGGGAAGAGAGAGAGGCGGCGGAAAGGGAAAAGGAGAGAGAGGCAACGGAAAGGGAAAAGGAGAGAGAGGCGGCAGAAAGGGAAAAGGAGAGAGACGCGGCAGAAAGAGAAAATGAACAGGAGAGAGAGCATGAGTATAGAATGCTGGAACTGCAAATGAGGAATGCAAACGAGGAGAGGGGTGATGTGCGAATGGTGGCAGTTTCTAGTAATCCAGCAGATGCGTGGCTGGCTAATTATATAAAATTATTGGGAAATATGTTAGCTGGAAGCCCTAAAAACCCAGAAGAGGTGATAAATCTCTTTGAGACAGCGGAAAGGGGATTTAAGATATATGAAGTACCAGAGGAGTTTCAAGGCAAAGTCATCATTTCTTTTTTAGATGGTAAATATGCAAATCACGTTTTTTGAAAATTAAGTGCAGAGGATTTTGCTAATTATAAGAAAGTTAAAGAGGCCATATTAAAAGAGTTTAAGCTCACTCCCTCTGCATACAAGAGAAAGTTTGAAACTATCACGAAAGAACCGAATGAGTCATATAATCAGTTAGCCTCGAGACTCAGAAATAGCTGGGATTACTACGTCCACAGTAGGAAGGTGACAAGATTTGAGGAGCTTATGGACCTGATAGTGTCGGATAAGTTACGTGATAGTCTTCCTCAAGACACTCATGCTTACGTAGTACAGAAAGAGGCGGAGTCATGGGCAAAAGCAGACGAAATAGCAATGTGGGCAGAAATCCATCTAGCCAGTGTAAACGGAACGGAAGAGGTCCAAACTTTTAAAGAGTTAAGGCATAGACAATATGCAGAATGTGTTGTTTCTCCCCAGCAGAGGATAGACTCAGAGAGAAATTATTCGAGCAGAAGGTATCGGTCGGCAGTTAATTTAGCTGAATATAGAAATGTCCCAAAGGTAAGGAGGTGCCATAAATGTAGATCCGATGAACATTTGATGAGAGATTGCCCACTGAGAGCTGGGGGCCGTGAGAGCCGAACTCGGGTATACCAAGTTAGCACCTTGGATCAGAATTCTGAAGAGGTTTGTGAGGCTACGATAGGAAGGGTTACCACACATTCAAAACTAAGTCCAAGCAGATGAGTAATGGAACAGGGAAAGATAGTATCCCAGTAGATTATAAAGAGGTTCGGATCAGAGGTGGCGACAAGACAGCTAGAGCAGTCATGGATTCGGGGGCAGACCTGACAGTTATCAGAAAGGGGATGCTGAACGAAGAAAAGCACCTGGTAAAAGACCATCTGTTGTTGCATGGACCGTTTGGTGATGCCAAAAGGGCAGAGGTAAAAGAGCTGCCTTTAAGTTTGACTGATGGCACAGACAATAGCACTGGGAGTGACGGAGAAATTAAAGTGCAATGCGCAGTAGTAGCAAATCTGCGGAAGGAGGTACTTCTGAGTGTGGAAGCATATGGTAAACTAGTTAGAAAGAAGGAGAGAAGGCCTGTAACTGGTAACCCCAGGAGGAAAATCCACGAGCTGTTGGCCAATAGAGGAAGCTGCTATGAAGGAGGTAGAGAAATTCCAGTTAGAAAAAGGGAAATGTATGCTCCATGGAGACCATCCAATCAACACCGTCCTATCTCCCAGCCCAAACATCTGCAGCAATCTGTCAGACTTGATGTCTACGAGGATCAAAATTATGCAGGGGAGGGGGCGAACATGTCAATTGGAGGTAACAATGGGTCAGGCCGACGCCAATGTCGACGACTGTCAGCCTATAGAGTCAGAGGGTACATACGGGAAGGTGATATTTAGGTAGTCACGAAAGATGTGCATAGCCTTTCACCTGGGATGTCACCTGTGAACGAATGAACACTGCCAGTACGGCATACCTTCGTCAAAGACAGTTATTAGTGAGAGAATTAATTTATAAACTGTTTACTCTTGGACAACTACTTCAGTCACCAGGTTTTTTTTTTGTTTGAAGCAAAAAGACAATATTTAGACTCAGTGCACCGGGATATACCTAGAAGTTCTTTTATATTTAAGTGTAGTGTACATAGATGTGTAAAAGATGTGCCAATTCGCAGAGAATTTATAGAATTCATAAAGCGACTTAGAACTCTGAATTTTATGGCATTGAACTCTAAGATTTATACGAAAATGAACTCTGATTTTCAGCATTCAACTTGACTTTTTAGTCAGCAGTTAACAGGACTAACTACTGACTTCTGGCAGGGAGGTGTCAGGCTAGAGGCCTTTTTAAATATTTTTTTGTTCAGGTTTTGTATGTTATTTTGGATTTCACCAAAATGGGCATATGCTACGTGGGAGGCCCTCTGTCCCAGCATCTGGAAAGTTAATTGAAGTAGCAGTGTCCAGGGAACGGAGGTCACCCACGGCTAGCGTCCGCTGACAAGTGACTCCTAACCCGGAGGCTAGTGGACTTCCCAGATGGTCGAGGCGGAGAGAGAAAGAGAAAGGGTTGGCAACAACGAGGAGGAGAACAGAGCCGGTCGAAGGATGAATGCATGAAGACGTAAAATTGTAAAGCTGGTAAATGCCGACTGGAAATAATGGCATTGGGCTCTGTGAATACAGCTGAACAGGCATAGTAAGCTGTTGTTGTAATGCTATGTAATTGAGCATATGTCCTTGTCTATCAAGCATGTTTGGAAGGTTCAATAAATAATTGTTATTTTTAAGTAAAGGCTGAAGTTGAACCAATTTATTGGGGAGGAACCTCAGTATTGAGTCCCTGCAATTGTGATAAAATCTTTGATTTTTGTTCTGAAAGACTCTTTCACCCGTCGCGTATTACGATCGAACCGGAGGGACATTCCTAAGTGATCCCAATAGACAGACAACCGAAGAAGCAACATCACAATATCCAATGGGGAAAAAAATTTTAATGAATAATATAATTAAAAATTACCTGAAACAACTGTTATTGTTGTTTTATATATATATTTTTTTTCACTGTAAAACACTTTAAAAATAGGAGAGAATTCACAAGATGACATTGCACTGTGCACACACATGCGAGCTTTCTGTCCTGTTTATGGCAGTGAAACAAGGCTTCCTTGTTTTGCTGGAGTTTTTTTGTGATTCACATCACATATTTTCTGTATGGCTCTTTCTGTATGCTTTCATAATTTTCTTGGCCTACAAGTTATGAGCATTGAACTTAATTTCTTGGGAAAATTCAAGAAATAGTAAATTTAGAATATAATAATATAAAAGCAGAAACATGCTGTTTAACACAATATAATATGATAATCATCATGATCATCTTCCTCAAGCAGGCATGTGTTACAGAGGTCAAAAATATTTGCGTAAATTGGTTCTTCAAGCATATCTGTCCTGAGCTGCATCTGGCCACTGTACACCAATTCTAACTAGGTCCTTTTTAACATTATCTGCCCACCATATCCTAGGTCTCCCCCTCTTTCTGAGACCTTTAGGCACACTGTTCATAACCCTATTCGCTAATCTATAATTATGCATACAATTAACATGGCAAAACAAAAGGAGTCTCTCTCTGCAGAATATGCTGCTCAAAGGAGTTTGCCAAACTCCTTTGCCTAAAGTCATCATTACTTACAAAGTTGAACTACTTAATGCTCAGCTACTGTGTAAGCATCTAGAATCAAAAGCATCAAGTTTCCTGTTATCTTACAAATGGTTCAAGTTTTGTTATCATAACCAACTCTAGAAAGAACCAAACTATTATGCAGTCTTAATTTTAGTCTTTAGGTGTATATGCCTATTTCTCCACACTCTCTATAGATTTTTTAAAGTCCTGGCAGCAATCCCTATTCATTTGTTAATCTCCTGCTGCATATCACCAGTATCTGTTACATAATTCCCAAGATAATTTAAACTGTGATACCTACTCAAAAGTGCAACCTTTCAAATTAACTGAACCACAGCTAGCCTGACCACTTTTCATCACTTTAGTTTTCTCTATGTTTACCACCAAACCTACTCTACTACCAGTCTCATCAACACCTCGAATGAAAGAGGCCATCTCATCAACGTCATTTGCAAAAAGGATCATCAGCATAATCTAAATCATAAATTTTCAGCAATCCCTATTCATTTGTTAATCTCCTGCTGCATATCACCAGTATCTGTTACATAATTCCCAAGATAATTTAAACTGTGATACCTACTCAAAAGTGCAACCTTTCAAATTAACTGAACCACAGCTAGCCTGACCACTTTTCATCACTTTAGTTTTCTCTATGTTTATCACCAAACCTACTCTACTATCAGTCTCATCAACACCTCGAATGAAAGAGTCCATCTCCTCAACGTCATTTGCAAAAAGGATCATCAGCATAATCTAAATCATAAATTTTCATATCTCTAGATCATTTAAGGCCGAAATCTTTCCCTTGAAGTAAATTTTGCATAATATAATCAATAACCAAACTAAAGAGAAAAGGAGACAAAATGCACCCTTGTCGATCACCAGATGTAAACCAATTGCTACAAGACTTACCAACACTCACACACGACTCAGTGTTATTATAGAGAGTTTTCATCATTATAACTAACTTGTTTGGTATGCCATACAATCTCACAAATTATGATGATCAACAGAGTCAAAAGCCTTTTTGAAATCAACAAAGCTAGCAACCAAAGGTTTCTGAAACTAAACATTTCTCAAGAATCTGCCTAAGTGAAAATATCTGATCCACACTTCTCCTACCACTTCTGAATTCACATTGCTCATCACGCAATTTCTGTCAACCAGATTCTTAATCCTATTAAGCACAATCATGCAAAGAATTTTACCTGGAACAGAAAGTAGGCTGATACCCCTATAGTTATCACAAGAATTGCGATCACCTTTTTGAGAATAGGGATAATAATAGCTCTGGTAAAAACCTTAGGAACCATGCCTTTATCACAAAAGATATTCAAAATTTCAGTCATCCAAGTAGTAACAGAAACATTCCCAGCTCAAAGCATTTCAGTAGTAATTTCATCTACTCCTGGGGATTTATGCAGTTTAATTTGAGAAATAGCCAAAATAACTTCAGAGTGTGATATAGGGCCAACATTAAAGCCAGTAATAAATCTATCATCATTGCAAACAATGGGAGTAGAACTAACCCATTATCATGTACCATGTCATGTACCATTATATATGTTTAGAACATCACTGAAATGCAGTCTGCCTTGCCATGACAGAATCCTCGCCTTCCATAATTTTACCCTATTTACCCCTTAATCCCTGTATACCTGTTTGTTTTCTACCACACAAAACATTAACTATCTGGTACAGCTCTCTGCTGTTTTACTGTCTAACTGCTTTCTCGATTTGTAAGCCGGGCCATCAAGCCAAAGATTCTTATCAGCAGCTAACTGATCCTTTATACGTTTATTAAGTTCTCTGTAATGCTTTCTATTAGGAGTAGTAGGGTATTGATTAAGGACAATCCTGCAGTTCTTTCTTTCTGAAATTTGCTGAAGTGCCTTATCACTCAAATAATTCTGCCTCCTCTGCTCCTTTTTTCCTAAAAGAGTACTGTTAGTTTCCAAAAAAAGCCTCTTTAAAACGGTCCCATTCTTTCTCAACTTCAGTAGTAAGCAAACCATGAGTGCATAATGAGTAAGTAGCCTATCATGCTATGCTTTAGCTACAACTGGATCTTTTAGAGCTTCAGAATTAAAGGTAAATTTTTTAGCCTTAGCACAACACTTCTTAAGTTTCAGTTGCAAGACACTTTTAACAAGGTAATGATCATATCCAATATGAGCAACCCTATATGACCTAGTATCCCTTTTGCTTTGTCAGCAATGACATTTCAGCGCTATCTATGACAGTATTGACATTGTTTTTGTGGCACTGTTATTGATGATTACTTGATTTTAGTCAGTACTAGTCTTTTTGTATGGTTATCCTACTTTTATGTGGTTTAGACTGGCTTTTGTCATTGTTGGTAAAATTAGAACCCTGCTTATGCTGTTAAATGACTTTAACGTCAATAACAAACAGAAGTTAACATCTCTAATGTTTAAAACAGGTGACATGTTTTGCCTCGTCACTTGCAAGGCAAGTCTGAAAAGTTGTTTGTTAATGTGAGTAAATTTATGAGAGTCTGTCCTAGCTGTGTTAATTCTCATTAGATCTATGCTCATTAAGGAGCAGGTTTCATGCAGCTGGAAGGGGTGTTGATTCTGTATTATATATGTGTGTTTTCTATGCAAATTTATTAAAATGTTTTCCAAATAATTCAATAGGAATTTAGTTGGGGTAGTAGGGAGGTTCTAGTAATGTGATTGGTAAATTTTTAATATTTTGTTGTTGCTGTATTAATTTTTGTTCTAATGACTTGATATGTCATACTAACATTAATATATTTTCCAATTAATATGTTTTCTGGGTCAGGAATTTAAACATTATACACTCTCCTATTCGCTTTAGTTTATCATTTATTGCCAATTTCTTAATATTATTTATATGGTATAAGTTAATTTTAAATAATATTTAGCTAGGTTTTTTTTTATTGTTTAGATACTCTAGGTCTATATGGAAAATTGTGTGTATATTGTGAATTTTCATTAACTTGGGCTGGTGTCAATTGCAGGTCCTTATCCAATTTATATTTTACTACTTTTTACATTCTATTTATGAATTTTGAATATCCTGGATTGTGGCACAGTTTATATATAAAGTTAAATTTTTTTCTTTAAAGAGTTTTTTTGTACAATTATTATTGGTCTCTTAACAAATAAGTGTTAATTGCTGATCTCTTATAATTTATTGGGTGTGATGAATTTGCAGGATGATATTGGGGAGTTAATGTTGGTTTTCTATATACTGTAGTTGCATATTTATATTTTTTATATAAAGTATAAATATAATAAAATAATAAAATGTAAATTAAAATAATAAAGTAACTTTTGTTTATAATCATTAACCCTATTAAGTCTTTTATACCAAATAAAAGCTTTTAGAGTCTTGCTCATAAATTTACTTAAAAGTAATTTAAGTTGCATGAGTAAGTCTCTAATTTTACCAACAATGATGAAAGCCAGTCTAAACCACATGAAAGTTTGATAGCCATATCTGGAGCCTAGTACTGAATAAAATTACCTAATCTTCAATGACATTGCCACTGCAACAATATAGGCAAAGTGTCATTGCTGATAAAGCGAGTTGTGATGGTCCACCCATTCACTTTTACTTTTCCTTAACCAGTTTTACTTTATTTACATTATATTTATACCTCAAGAAAAGCCCTCTCATGAATTAAGTCTTTCCACTGTTGGTACACAGAATGTTATAGAATTACCTTTTGTGAAGCTTTACCATGAAAAAACTGAATTTATAGCTCACAGCGATACAGACACTGATCTTTCATGTCCAAATGAGAAAATTTTAGATGATATTAATGACACTTGTGAATTTAAATTTCAGCTGTGGTGCAGTGGACTTTTGAACTTGCCTTGTAGTCCAATGCAAAATGTCCAGGATAAAGTGTAAAATGTCCTATCGGTTTAATTAATATGAATTTAGAGAAACAAGTTGATGATGTAAAGAAAGTTCATAATGAGAAATTTACTGGAAGAAGTTTTAAAGGAAAATAGTGTCGAAATTGTTGATAATGAGAAAAATGTTGAAGTAGAGATTTTAGAAGAAAATAATTCTAATGAAGAATTAAAAGAAAATAAGCCAGCATCTCAGAAATTGTTTTGAGTGTAAATAATCATGATGAATCTAACAAGTTAAGAAATTTTTTACTATTGAAGCATCATTTAGAAGAAGGCAGCAATATACCTGGAAAGCACAAAGCCAAGCACGTAGTGAGATGTCAAGATAACCATAGCCTGCAGAGCGACAATCAGCAATGTAGCTCTCAACATGCAACAGATGACATCACCAATGAGATTTTCAGAAGCATCTACATCTAGCTTATCAATCAATACAGGAATGAAGTCTCCGGTAAAGTGACTGGATGATGACTTATTGCAACAGTGCCAACAGTGAAAATTTAAGTATATTATTATTCTTCCACTGTGGCACTAATTATTTATGTTTTATTTTCTCTGGAATGGATAAATACAGAGGCGATTGAAGATCGTTTATTGTTTTTCATACTTAGAGATTTTAAAATGTTTAATTTCACATTGAAACCTTGGAGTTTCAATATTTACTATTTAAAAAGTGAATTTATTATTCATAGTTTATAATTTGAGTTTATAATGTGATTAGAATTTTTTTTATGTATTCTTGTTCATCTGAAGTTTTAGTTGAACCATAAAGAGTTATATATTGTATTAACATGATTTCAAGTGTATTTATGAATTCTAGATTTTTTACGTTTCAGCTGACTGACAGCTGAATTGAGTGTTTTAAGTTAGAATTTAGAAATTGGGAATTATAAAAGTGTTTATGGATGTGAATGATGAAAATGAAAGAGAATTTAATATGCAGTGATTATATAAGTAGTATTTTGAAGTGGATTTTTGTATGCAAAGTTATTCAAAGTGTGTTTTCATGTAAAACATAGATGGAATTGTATTGGATAGAAATGTTAGCATCATATATGATAAATTATTGATACAGCTTTACTCTTAGATACAATGTATATGTGTTTAAATCTAATAATAATAATTATTCCATGCAGGGGGTTACAGTAAAGCCAAGTACAGGTAATTTTGGATATTAATTTAAACGTTCAAGTGGCTTGATGCCCCAATACATTTGAGGAATTAAAAAGAAATATTGAGAATAGTACAAATACACAAACATGTGTACAGGAATTGTTTCATTATTTGATACATATAAACAAAATGACAAGTTGCATAGATGAAGACAAACATATAATATGAAATATGATAAAAAAAAAACAACATAGTAAACTTAAGGGGAAGAAAAAGAAGGTTTAAGACAACAGAGAGTAATATTAAATGAATGAACAGGGGGAAAAAGAATTGTGGATAATCCAGACAAAGGGCAAAGATGGAGAGTGAGAATAGGGGTGAGGAGATATTGTTGATCAAACCATTCAATATTCTTAATAGGAGTGGAGTAATATAGTTTTTGAATTTTGTTTTAGAATTTAAAGAAGTGATATTGTTCAGTAGAGAGTTCCAAGTTGAGGTTGTTTGAAAGGCAAAAGAAATTTCATCATACTTAGCTTTGAAAATCTTGGGAGTAGAAAACATCAGAGCGAAGGATGTGGCGATGTCATGATCAAATATAGGGTGTAAGAATCGAATGAATGGGATGAGACTTGTTATAAATAGTGTCGTGAATAAGGGTAATAAACTACAGCTTCTAGATTCAAGAGTGGGAATTTGGTAGTTGGAATGAATATCAGTAAGTGTTAGAGATTCTCGTTTGCTAAAATAGATTTTGCTGATGATTTTGAGAACTTCATTTTGAACTTTTTCTAAGTTATAAGAATTCTTTTTATTAATACCAAAAAGAGTGGAAGCACAGTATTAGAGTTTCAGTCAGATGTAAATTTTGTAGAACATTGGGGCATAGGAGGATATATAGTTTGGAATGTACCTCAATATATAAGTTCTTTTAGAAGCTAAAGCAACGGTTTTATTAATATGAATTCCACCAAAGTCAAGATTATTATCTTTCATCACACCTAAGTACTTCATGGAAGTGGAAACTGTAATATGGATGTTATTAATTTTAATGTTTGTGTCATGCGTGGGAGAAGTTGAAAGAAAAACAATATTGGTTTCCTTGATAGTGAATCCATTTTCAGTATACCAATGAAACACATCATGAATATTATTTTCTATTTCTTGTTTTAGAGAAGTGGAAGAACTTGAAGTAAAAAAGATAATCGTCTGCATACATAAAAATATTGCACTTGGTGGAGGATTCTGGAAGATCATTAACAAAAAGGTTAAAGAGAAGTGAGCTAAGAATGGTGTCTTGAGGTACTCCCCGATTGATTTTAAGAGGTGTAGAGATCTCATTAGTGCCTAATTTAGTTCAGATAATGCAGGTGAGATATTTTTTAAACCAGGAAGGAGCTGAGGGCGATAGATTAAAATTATGACTGAGTTTTTGCAAGGTAAGTTTGCGCTCAACTGAATCAAATGCTTTTTAGATGTCAAAGGAAACCAGTCTCACAACTGTTTTCACTTTGCTGTCTAAAGCCAATCTCTGTTGATTAATAAGAAGTGTCATGAGAGTTTCAGTTGACCGATTTTTCCTAAATCCGAATTGTTTGCACGAAAGTAAATTGAGTTTTTCAATAAAAGTTAATAATTGTCTCTCGACTGCTTTTTCTAAAATTTTGCTTAAAACACGTGTAACTGAAATAGGTCGATAGTCCAGAGGGTTAGAAAGATTTGAAATTGTAGGTATAGGTAAGACGATGGTTCTTTCCATGGAACTGGAAATCATTAGAGTTAAATGAGCAATTAATTAGATCACAAAGGAGTACAGAAATTAATGGGGAAAGAATTTTTAAATAAAGACAGGAATTTCATCTGGTCCGACACTGTTCAGTGTCATCAGTGATATTAAGGCATCAATGATGCATAATTATTTGGATGACATGGACAGTATTTGTTTGCCTATATATGAGCTGACAATGATGTCTTGAAGTTTGTACTCTTTAGAGCTGTCCCCAATGACAAAGACTAGTTTGACTGAGACAATCACTAGCAAAATTCCTTTGGGAGGGGGACGTAAAGCTCGATTAGGGAAGTAATTAATGCTATTTGTTTCTGCTAGCTTGTGATTAAGTGACGTTTTAGTGGATGATTACATTCCTGCTTGTTGTAAAATGAAATTCTTAGCTATGCATATTTGCTTGTAGTTAGGATGATTTAACGGAGTACCAATACCCATTTTTTTTTATGTATGGCAGGTGCGAAAGATTAGATTTCATGTATTTGAATGTTGTTAGGGGAATAAGCAGATGTTATGTACCCCACTTCATGCATCTGTATTTATATTCTGTGAAAGAGCAGAATTGCTGTAATTTTTCATCTTTTTCCTGTAACCTTTTTAGAAGTTAAGCAGGAAACGAGTTAGATTAATAAGCTTTGTAAAGGTTATAGTATGCAACTTTTGGAATTGTATCAGAATGTGATACTAGTTAGTCCAATAACGCTAGTATGCAGTTAACTGAAACAGCCATTGGTATGTGTTTACAATAGATAGCTATACACTTTTTTAGGAGGAATGGGAGGAGGTACCTTTGATTGTGATGGAAGAATGTGTCGATGTGAGAGTAGATTGTTTTATCAAAATTTGTGTATGCATACTTATTACTTTATGTTCAGTGATATGTAAATGATGTGAGAAGTGTCCTATTATTCTAAAATTGCTCATCAAAATTTGTTAGGTCAAATTTCGACTTCTTTTGGGAGGGGGAGTTGTGATGGTCCACCCATTCACTTTTACTTTTCCTTAACCAGCTTTACTTTATTTATGTTATATTTATCATTTTGGGGATTATATTTCAGTTGGACTTAATCACATTTTTCTCCTCTGAGCTGTTAAAGAAGTTGTGCACAGGCAACTCAGACTTTTGATTGATAGTTGCTAATGTGTGCATTAAGATAGGAGGAATTACTCTGATAGGAGGAAGTACCTTTTATTGTGATGAAAGATTGTGTCGATGTGAGAGTAGATCGTCTTATCAAATTTGTGTTTGCATACTTATTACATTATTTATGTTCAGCAATATGTAAATGACTTAGGAAGTATCCTTTTATTCAGAATTGCTCATCAAAATCTGTTAGGTGAAATTTTGACTCCCTTTGGGAGAAGGTTGTAATGGTCCACCCATTCACTTTTACTTTTCCTAAACCAGTTTTACTTTATTTACGTTATATTTATCATTTTGGTGATTATTCTTCAGTTGGACTTATCACTTTTCTCTCTTTCAATCTGCTAAAGAAGTTGCATATTCACAACTCCAACTTTTGATTGACAGCCATTGATGCATGTGTACAGACATGCCCCCTCTTGTGTCATAGCTAGCATGAGTGTAAGTTTATGCAAATGTTTTTCCCAGCGTGTAACACGTCAGTTGCACACCGCATGTATACTAAGTGACGTTTGGTCATGGAGTCAATAGAGTGAGTGAGTAGTAAGAGTCAGTAATGAAATAGTAGGAAGGATGTTGGTAGAGATGGATCTTTTTGTTGCTCAGACTATTGTATTAGTTTATATAGTGAGTTTTTAATTTTTTTTGGAAATAAACTTTGTTATGTGAAATATTTTGACTTTGCTATTTTTTCTCTTGAGCAACGATAATTGATTTTTATTAAGATTTAACATTAATAATTTCACTTTTGAAAGGATTGGTACCCAGGAATGACAGCAAGCAATTAACAGTTGACACAAAGGTCATTACAAGTGTCGTGGAAATGTCAACCAGGCCATGTGAGCCAGAGAATAAAAGATTACTAAAGTTGTGGTTTCAGACTTCCATCTTGAAACATAAGAACTATTATTTGGTTAACTCTTAAATTTAAGGTTAATAACTCTAAAGAGGAATTACTACTATTGCTGAAGTATCAAAAGATATAATATGCTCTGCTAAGTTGTAGATACTTGCTCATAGGAATTTAAGATTTTGTACAGTATTTTTGTGTTGTATTGAATAAATTAAGAAATAACCTAGATGGTGTTAAAGTAAAAATACCTGCAGCAATAAGTCATACTAACTGAGCTGCACAGGTTTCATCCAATACTTACAACAGTCAGGACAGTGCGGTAAGGGCATACATGTAGCCATGTATGTCCAATTAATCACAGCTGCATCTTGTGTTTTCTTTAACCCTTACAGTGTTAGGTTTCTGAAACTGAAGTCACTGTGGTGACCAGATTTATTTCAAAATGTTTTCAGAAAATAAACAGCTTTAGAACCTAATACTGAAGTATCTAACGAACAAAAATATGTCTTGTTAGATACCGAAAGAAAGAATATTTAATTGTGCTTAATAAAATTACAAAAATTTTGTAGAAAAAAAGTAGATTAAATTTTTTTAAGCATGTTTTTAAAACATTGCAAAATTTTACTGTGTTTTTTCCACTTTATCTTTAGTAAAATTTCAAAAATAAATATTTTTCATGTTTTTTTACTATGTTATTTTATTATTTTAGTATAAACAGTTCATAATATTTCCATTATTGCTTAAATATTTCATTTATTTTGTTTATCATTTATGCATGTAACACATATGCATATTCTTAGACTTTTGACAATCTGCAAACTCTAAGCTCTAAGTCATAAAAAAATTTTGCTTTAAAAACAAAATAATGTAAAAATTGAAAAATACATCAGTAAACTGATAAAGAACTATGAAAAAAATTCAATAAAATATTTCAAAGTATTTAAAGTTTAACTGAAGTACTGATTTTGAGAATGATTCACATTATTATGAAGCTGCATAACTGCTATAGAAAAGTTTAATTCTAAAATTTCTGCAGAAAATTTGGTTAAAAATAGCAATTTCTGGACCTTTAGTTTATTTGGTTGAAATGTAATTAAAGGTATTGAGAAAAAATAAATTCCACTTTCTAAAAATCGTGCTTTGAGTAATCCCCCAATGTTCTTCTGATTGCCACCACTATAGATCACTAGCAGTTTCGTTTTTGAACATTTCAAATTATTGTTTTTAATCGCAGTATCCATTTGAGAATAATAAAAAAAAAATTAGAAGCATTAAAATTAGAAAAAAAACCTTTAAAATCGAAAGTCTGCAAAAATATTGATCAAAAGCCAATGTACATAATTCCTGGATGATGCAATTGCCAGTAGTAATAAAATCAATATCATTATGTTAAAAGTTAGAAGTATTGCAACTCTACTAGAGCTATAAATAGTCCAAAATACTGATAATCTACATACAGTACAAGCAGAATAAAGGCATAAACTAAATCATCGCTACTTGATGCTATTTACAGTGACTGAACATGCACATATGTTTAGTGCAGACTCAGATTTATTTTTAGACTTCATATTTTTCAAGCGGAATCAACAGGTAAAAAATATGTATCATAGATTTAAATAATTTCAATAATAGATGAAAAAATTCTGATTTCTATTCAGACTTTTTTTTACAACCTTGTACTATGGAAATGAAATTTACATCTCCTGTCTCTAGAATTCATAAGATGAAAATGATTATTAGGGCTCTGACACAGAAAGTTGCGTTGTTTTACCTCTGAGCGGCACATTTTTGCACACAATGGGCTAAATGGCCAGGAGGAGACCCTGAGGGCTCAGAGAAGGTTCGGGGAGGGGACCTGCTGGACAGCTGTAGGGAGACAGATGCTAGCCTCCTATCAAGGCCATCCAGCATGTTCTTTAATTTGCACAGAGCTCTCCTCACATTGGGTCACAGTTTAACATCCCATCTGATGGATGGTATGTAACATTCCAAACATTATCTTTTCAAGTTGGACTTCTTGCCTGTCTTCACAGATGGCTCGAAGTGCGGCACATCAGTGGGATCAGCCATGGTCTGCTATGGTGTAATCATTGCAGTTCAGATCACACAACAATGTTCCATCTTCACTGCAGAGTTGCATGCTATCAGCCTTGCTTTGGACCACATAGCAGCTAAGCATCATTGTTGTTGTGTCCTCTACACCGACTCGCGTAGCTCGCTACATACTTTGATCTTGGTGAGGCATTGGCCTCACCCTGTTCTCTCCAGGATCTGCCAGCAGCTCCATCGTCTGGCAACCACCACCACCATTCTCTTCTGTTGGGTGCCCGATCATGTCAGGATCAGGAGCAACAACTTGACAGATGCTGCTGCCAGGTCTGCCATGCACCTATCTGACTCTCCGCTGCCAGTTCCATGCTTGAACTTCCGGCAGCGTTTTTCCATCGAGCTCTGGGCACAGTGGCAGAAATCTTGGTCTGAATAGGTTGGTAACAAGCTTTTCGAGATCAAGCCCATTGTCAAACTGTGGCAGTCTTATTTTTGCAGGAATCACAAGGAGGAAGTTGTACTTGCTCGGCTCCACTTAGGTCATTCGTTTATCACTCATTCCTTTCTTCTTCGGGTGGACAACGAACATAAGTGCGAGTTTTGCGACACCATTTTAACCATTAAGCATATTTTAATCTTGAATGGCGATTTTGTTTTACCTTTCATGATTTTGCATCCGAGCCCCTTATATTCGGACATCTTTTATCTGATGACTTCTTTTTACCTACTGTCTTTACTTTTTGCGTTTTACTGGTTATTTTAACAGACTGTGATTTTATGGCTTTATCCTTTTTCTTTTGGTGTTTGTTTTAACTTTGGTTGTGGGTCAAACATCTTTTAGCTCTTTATTTGTCTATGTATTGTGCAATATAGCCCTCGTTGCTCTTGTGCCATAAAACCCCAAACAACCAAACCAAAGCAGAGTGTTCAGAAAGAAACTGTAAAATTTTCTATCAGTTTAAATAATGTGAATTTAGAGAAGTAAGTTTATAATGAGAAAGGTGTTGAAATAGAGGTTTTAAAGGAACATAATGCTGATGAATTACTAGATGATAATGAGCCAAGTATCCCAGGAATTGTTCTGAGTGCAAATAATCCTGATGAATCTAACAAGTTAAGAAATTTTCTACTATTGAAGCATCATATAGAAGCAGGCAGCAACAGTCCTAGAAAACACAAAGCCAGGCTCTTCAAAGACAAGCACATAGTGAGAAGATGTCAAAGAGATAATGATAGCCTGCAGAGCGACAACCAGCAACATTGCAGTCAACATAGAGTAGATGATGTCGAAAGCGACATCTTCAGAAGCATCTACACCTAGCTTAGAGATTGGTACGGGAATGAAGTCTCCAGGAAACGACTGGATGATGATTTATCTCAATGGAGTGCCAACAGTGAAAATTTAAGTATATTTTTATTCTCCCACTGTGGCACTAATAGTTTATGATGATTTATTTCTTTTTTGTGGAATAGGCAAAGACAGGGACAATTGAAAATTATTATTTCTTTCTACTTAGAGATTTTGTCCCCAACAGCAAAGCATATGTAACGCTCCAAAAATTATTAAATTTTCAAGTTGAACCTTTTGTCTGATTCAAATTTATTCAAAATTCCAGATAGCTTTGTCAGGCACCAGGCAATTTTAACTTGCCAATTAATGTTGAAATAGGGTTTGTTAGGTATTTCTCTAGAGCTACTTATCGAGTAAGAAATCAAAAGGTATTGTCAAGTTTAAATTTAATCAAAAATCAATTAATGTTGCTCAAGATAAAAATAGCAAAAATTCAAAGGTTTCTAAAGCAAACTTTTATCTCCAAAAAATTCAAAGACTTTCCCTCAATTGATGAATACAAAAGTTGGAGTACTAACAACTCGCATCTATGTAAATCTCTACTAACAACTCCTTCTATCTACACAACACATATTACTAACAATACCAATTCTCTCTCTCCTCACAATACTCATTCTCCACTAACTAACTCTCAATTCTTACTCTGTGATCTAACTTCACTTAGTTATAACATGCGGCGTACAAATTCAGCATGTGTCTGTTGCACGTCGGGAAACCATTTGAATTAACTGATGATTGCACTAGCTATGATGCAAGAGGGGTTGTGTCCTACATGTGCGCATTAATGGCTGGCAATCAAAAGTCAGAGTTGTGCATGCACAAATCCTTCAGCTCGGAAATGATAAATATATAATGTAAATAAAGTAAAACTAGTTAAATAAAAGTGAATGGGTGGACCATCACATCTAGTTTGACTGAATCTGTCACTAGCAAAACTCCTTTGGGAGGGGGACGTAAAGCTTGATGAGGGGAGGTAATGCTATTTTTATTTCAACTAGATCACAATTTATTGTGTTTAGGTGAAGTTTTAGCGGATAATTATATGCCTGATTGTTTGTTAAATAAAATTATTAGCTTCACATATTTGATTGTAGTTAGAAGGTTTTAACAGAGGGCCAATACACATTTTTTATGTATAGACACAAGAAAATTAGATTTCATGTATTTGATTGTTAGAGGAATAAGCGGAAGCTATGTTCCCCTGCTTGGTGCACCTGTATGTATATTCTGTGAAAGAGCAGAATTTGATGTGTTTGAATTTTTTTCTTTAACCTTTTTAGAGAGTAAGTAGTTGAGGAGTGATATTAACAAGCTTTGTAAAGTTAGGATTATGCAATTTTTGGAATCCACAATGTGATACTAGTTAGACCAATAATGCTAGTATGCAATTAACTGTCACAGTCATTGGTATGCATTTACATTAGTAAGCGTATATACTTTGTTGGGAGGAATGAGGGTAAGTTATGCAAATTGGTGGAGAGGTACCTTTGGTTGTGGTAGAAGATTGTGTCAAAGTGAAAGTAGTTCGTATCATCAAATTTGCATATGCATACTTATTACGTTTTTTTATGTTCAGTGATTTGTAAATGATGTAAGAAATGTCCTTATATTCAAAATTGCTCATCAGAATCTGTTAGGTCAAATTTTGACTCCCTTTGAAAGGGGGAGTTGTGATGGTCCACCCGTTCACTTTTACTTTTTTTTAAGAATTTTTCTTAAGTTGGCATCATTACTTTTACTCACCCAAGACTGCTAGAGGAGTTGTGCAATTCCGACTTTTCACTGGCAGCCACTAATGTTCGCAGAAGGACACCCTCCTCTTGCATCATAGCTAGCACGATCGTAAGTTTATGCAAATGTACTTCCCAGCATGCAACACACACCTGTCAGTTGCAAGTCACATGTATAGTAAGTGACTTTAGGTCATGAAGCTAATATTTTTTAAGTAAGTGGAGATAAGTAGTTTTGCATGGAGTTGAGATGTTTGTTAGTTTTGGAGTTGTGATTTGAGAATGTAGGTGGAGATGTTGTTTTGAGTGAGTTTTTAGTTGCTTAGAGAATTTGATGTGGACTGTAGAAGTTTACTTCATGAATCTTCAATTTTTTGGAAACATGCTTTTGTGTTTGAAATAGTTCGACTTTTCTGATTTTTTCTCTTGAGCCAGAATAATTGATTTTGATTAGATTTAAACTTTAATAATTTGACTATCATTTGAGTTGTTTTCATATTGATTAAGTAAGGCATAATATACTTAATGAACCCTTATTTAACTTAATTTGGCAATATTAATTGCCTGGTGCCAGAAGCCATTGAAAATTTGTTTTTTTTTTTATCTGTTGCATGATCCAAAGTGAAGAGTTTAACATACATTTGGAGCATTACAAAACAATACAGTGAACTTATGCAATCCATAGGTTTTTGCGAATGCCATAGTTTAATAACAAGAGAGGATTCAATGACATATCTAGATCACAATTTTGTTAGAGCTCCCATATGTTATTGAGAGACAAATCATTGATCACTTTTTTTACTGGCTTTAGTCTCAAATCTAGAAGCCAAATTACAGCTTGAAGTAGAATAAAATAATGGATAATTTAAAAGAACTGATGTTAAGAAATTAAAAAGACTTCTGGAGTTAATAAAGTGGGATGTTATTAATTGCAAAAAAAAAAAACAGCTGGATCATGTATTTGTTTGGTTTACAACTGAATTGAGTAGATTGATTGATGAATTGGGCTATCCTACTTAAAAAAGCAGTAAAAAGTTTAAACCACGGATTTATAGTATACTTTATTGCATTTTTCAATCGAATTTAATAAATTATATAAACTATTCAAAAAGCAACCCTTTAATACACAAATATAAATAGTTATTAGAATATTTTACTTGATTTAATAAGAAAGCAAAGTCAACATATTTAAAGGAGAAAATGTTACATTATAAATATAATTCTAAGAAACAATGGGAAATTATTAATAATATGACAGGTAAGAAAATATCAAATAATACAGTGCCTAAAGAAATTATTATGGAAAACGAAACCAATAATTTCATTAAGAATTCTTGTTGTAAATAAATTTAATGAATATTTCACTGGAGTAGCTATAAAATTAAACTCATATTTTTGAAGTGATTCTTCAAACAGCAGTTTGCGTATTAATTCAATATTAAATACATTTTTCATTGATCACATTACAAGTACTGAAGTAAATGATATTATCCTATCTCTAGATTCAGGGAAGTCCTCAGGAATCGATGGCATTTCACCAGATGTTTTAAAGCTGGCTTCTCCCCATATTTCAATGATTCTAAGCAAACTATTTAATCTGCCCTTACAAAGTGGAATTTTCCCAAAAAAATTTGAAACTGCATTAGTTATTCCTATTTTTAAGGTAGGGGATAGGTGGGATCCAGTGAATTACAGGCCAATATCTATTTTGTCTATCATTTCAAAAACCTTTGAGAAATTGGTTCAAAAGAAAATTATTAATTTCATAAATAAAAATGAATATTTCTCCAATAATCAATTTCGGTTTAGAGAAAAAATGGGCACTGAAGACACTGTTTTGCAAATGACCACTGCTGTACATAATGTAATAAATAAAAATTGAAAGTTGCTACAATATTTCAAGACATTAAAACAGCTTTTGATACAATTCCACATAATTTGTTGCTAAATAAACTTGAAAAATATGGCCTTAGAAAGGAAATGCTGAAATGTCTCAAAAGCTATTTAGCCAATAGAACACAGAATTAAAATTGAAAGTTGTTTAAGTGACGCTAATGAACTTCAATATGACGTTCCTCAATGATATATGTTAGGACCATTATAATTCTTTATTTTTATTGATGATTTATGTAAGCTAGAATTGAAAGGTCAAATTTTAACTTTTGCTGCTGACACAGCACTGATATATATATATATGCAGCACGAGATAAGGAATACTTAATTGCTGAAGTGAATGAGGATATGTTTACAATTATAAATTGGTTCTTGAATAATAAATTATTTATCAACATTGAAAAAAAAAATATCTTTTACATTGAGAAGGCAACTGGATAGACTAAAAAGTAAAATGTTTTATCATGACAGGAATTGTATTGAAAATAAATGTATATGTAAGGCAATTGAGGGTGTTGATGAATACAGATATCTGGGAGTTTACACTGATTGCAAATTAAATTGGTTGAGCCATGTATCTCATGTTATTAAATGCATTAATGCAAAATTCCAAGTGTATATTTTATTCGAAATTTTCTAATTTGTTGGGTTTAAAAACGATATTCATGGATTAAGTCATTCCTGATTTATGGAATTACATCCTGGGATGGTACTTATTCAAGTCATATAAAATCTCTTGTTCAGGTAATATAGAAAATATGAAAGCACTAGAAATATTTATAAAGAGTTCGATATGTTACCAGTAAGAAGATTGTATGTATTCAGAATCTTATTGTATTTGTTCAAAAACTGGGATAAACAAATTTTAGTAACATCAATTTACAAAAGTAAACAGTGGCAAACACCCAAATATCCATATTTCTAAACCTACAAAAACTTCTATTCAGAAGCATTTTGACTACAGTGCTACTAAAATATTCAATGAAATGCCAGAATGTATTAAAACGGAAAAAAAATCTTCATAAATTTAGGAATAAATTAAGAATTTGGTTGCATAATATACATGATATTGAAGTTTTACTGTGACCTCTGTTGTATATTTTTCTATTACTTATTTAGATTGTATATAGATTACTGAATAGACCAATAGCACTTCAGAAAACAGTGAATAAGAAAATACACAATAATATGTGTATTTTTTTTATCCACAGGTGAGTTTGTAACTCTTGCGGGTAGTTTATTTCCAACTATCAAATGTAAATGTGTTTCTAGACACTATTTTATCTGGAAATAAATTGATTGATTGAAGTACTCCACTCCAGCATCTATGCAAAGTTGCAGACGTCTACACTAATTCTGGAAGGCTTGGTGGTACTCCTATTGGTGAATAATCTGCAACTCTGAATAAACAACACATTTTGCAAGGTCTTGCACCCTTGAAAAGGGCTTCCCAGCAAGTTCCTTTTTAATTTTTGGAAACAACGAACAATCACATGGTGCAAGATAGGTGAATATGCAGGATGGAATAACTGATTTTTTTCCCGCTCCAGATAGGCTATAACTTATTGGGTTTTGTGAGCACTGGCATTGTCCATGAAGAAAGAGAGATCAGTATTGGTGCACTGATACAGCTGCTTGAGTTATAGTGTTGCTAATGGCAGTGCCTACGTAATGAGAATGCCTGCCGATTTCAAGACGTGAAGTGACAGCAGCGCTAGTTACATTTTTGTCCACTGTGATGCTGGTGATCCACTGTTTTGCTTGCTACTTGCTTCGTAGAAGTATACATTATTTCGCTGTTTACCGCGAGTTTTAAAATTGGATTCTAATACGGTTTTGTTCGTATGTGATTTATTTACCTTTCTGTCTACTTTCTGCCATCTTTAACTAGAAGTCTGAAAGACAGTGTAGTGTGTGTGATGTTTTGCAGAAACCAAACTTATGAAATAACACTGTTTCTATTGAATCCCTTCCAAGCTCGATCTGTGAGACAAGGGCTGAAATCAGAATGTCGGCATCGTAACATTGACATGAGCAATTGGAAAGGGTTTCAGAGATCACCTTGGAATAAATATTTTGTAATCGAAGTAATTGTGCCTATTGCTTTTAATAATTAATATTTTTAGCAAATTTCCACTTCATGCTTAATTTAAAAAAACGGGTATTAATATCAAAATAATCTTGCTTAAATCTTTTGCTTATGCATTTCTCTTAATAATAAGCTCTGTTGCAATAGTAATTTAAATTATTAAATTAGGTAAAGAATTGCTTTGAAAAAAAAATTGCATTTTGTTCTTTAAAGAATTACAGTTAAATAATATTATTGGGTAAATACTTGAAAATTTCGGATTTTAATGGATAATAATTTTCAATTTTAACACGATTATTTTTAAACAAATTTTTCATTATGAATAGTTTAAATCATTATTCCTGTTATATCTCTAAGAAAGATTCTAGTTTATTGTATTTGATTAACCATCTGTCTGAACCTTTACCGTGTTACCTATGCTAATGTTAAGTATATAGTGATACTTCAACCAGATCACTATATACTTAACGTTAGCATAGGTTAGCTTACCACAGAACAGTGCTGCCCTCATGTGGCAAATTCCGAAGCTTCCTATGTGCGTTTGCAGACACGTAGATACACAGAAATCAGCAGGCATTCCCATTACGTAGGCACCGCTAATGGCATTCTGTAAATTTTTCTGTAAATTTGTGTTCTTTGTCTGGACATTTATTTGTTAAAACGGTTTATTCCAGAAAATCGTTAATAAGGCTTAATGATTGGATTAGTTATTTTCAATTGTTTTCTTAACTGTGGAAAGGAAGTATCTCGTTAATGATTAAAAATCGATCCATAGTAAATACACAGATTACCTGTAGAGATTGACTTCAAACATTAGTTAAAATATTCTGAAAAAAATTCATCGCCGACACGGCGAGAATCGAACCCGCATCTCTCCAGATTCATGCCAGAGCATGCTACCATTGCACCACACCTCAAACAATGAAATTTTGCAGAATAAGACATTACAATTTTTCACTGAGACGTGACTGACTTAGCGCCATCTATACTCAAGAAGACGCAACTTTTTCAAATCATTGTTATTGACTTTCAGATGTTAATGAGAAAGTCAATAACACTCAAGCGTATATATGATTAAAAATCGAACCATAGTAAATACACAGATTATCTGTACAGATTGACTACAAACATTAGTTAAAATATTCTGACAAAAATTCATCGCCGGCACGGCCAGAATTGAACTTGCATCTCTCCAGATTCATGTAAGGTCATATTCTGAAAAATTTCATTGTCCGAGGCATGTGCAATGGTAACATGCTCTGGCATGAATCTGGAGAGCTGCAGGTTCGATTTCTGCCATGTCAGCGATTAATTTTTTTCAGAATATTTTAAATCTCGTTAATGAAATGGTAGCTAGGTAGTCACTGGAAGGAGAGCTATGCACCAATCCCCTGTGATGATGCATAGAACCAGCCAGGCCTAGCACCTAATGTCCGACCCCGCCTTCTCATGGTGCAGACCATTAGTACCTTTCAAAAGAGATACTCTCTTGTGGAAGGGTAGGGCTGCCAGATTAGTGTGGCCTACTAATTCTGGACAACTATGGCTACTTTTCTTTTTTTCTACCCTGCTGAGGAGCGGTCAACCACACAGGGTTCCATTCCAACCTGAATGGAATTATGGCTCTGAGCTTGATTATGGATCCTGATTTTCCTGCACTGGTGGGCTTCTGTGGAGGGAAAATCTTCCACTGTGTTTTCTGTTTGTTTGTGGGTTGACAGTCCCAAGTGAATAGATTCACAGAATATGTTTATCAGCTGGTGGATAATCCTGAGCAGTCATTGCAGGCACCTGAACTCTTTGCTTCTACTGGCATCGTCAAATTCTACATTGGAGGAAGTCTTTCAGTGTAGATGGCTTCAGCCTTTAGTGGTGGGGGAACAGGTCTTTGCCCCATGTCTGCGATTAGGGAGCTGTTAATATTGTTGGCATTCCCTCTCTCAATAAACATAGTTTCTTTAAACATCCCACTAACCATTTTCTCTCCATGGGTAGTTGGAATGTGAGGACTCTGCACAGAACTTTTTCTCTTGATGTCCTCACACAAGAATTCCATCATTATAATATAGATATTCTCGGCTTGCAAGAGACCAGATGGACAGATAAAGGTCAGATTCTTAAAAATAATCTTAAATTTCTCTTTTCAGGGAGGGACGACAATAAGCATCACCAAGGCGTGGGTCTGCTTCTCAGCAGACATGCTAGTGATGCTCTTCTAGGATACGAGTGCATTAATGAAAGGTTTCTTACAGCAAAATTTCAGACAAGCGTTAAAGACTTGAATGTTATCTGCTGTTATGCCCCCACTGAGGATGCAATGACGATGAGAAGGATAGGTTTTACGGACAACCTCAGGATATTTTGAATTCTGTCAAGAAAGGAGATATTACCCTTGTTCTAGGCGACTTCAATGCCAAAGTTGGTACTGACTGTAACCTGTGGGGAGGAGTAATAAGCCCTTTTGGTATTGGTATCTGCAATGGTAATGGGCAACGTCTCCTACAGGTAAGTAAACTCAATGGATTAAGAATAACTAACACTTAATACAAACACCGCGACATACATGAGTACACATGAGTTTCACCCGATGGGCTGCATAAGAATATGATTGATTATATATTAATTAACAGCAAATGGGGCTAGTTCTGTTAGGAATACCAGGTCATATAGGAGAGCTGAAATTGGATCTGACTGTTACCTTGTTAAAAGTGTCTTGCACTTGTAACTAGGTAAACTTAAAAAATGCATAGAACTTTGTAAACTTAAAAAGTGTTATGCTAGGGTTAAAAAATTTACTTTTAATACTGAAGCTCTGAAAGACCCAGTTATAGCCAAAGCTTACCATGATAGGTTACTTAGTCATTATGACAGACATGGTATGCTTACTACTGAAGTTGAGGAAGAATGGGATCATTTGAAACAGGCCTTTTTGGACACTAACAGTACTCTTTTAGGAAAAAAGGAGCAGAAGAGGCAGAATTATCTGAGTGATAAGGCACTTGAGCTTATTTCAGAAAGAAAGAACTGCAGGAATGTCCTTAATCAATACCCTACTAGTCCTAATAGAAAACATTGCAGAGAACTTAATAAACGTGTAAAAGATCAGTTAGGTGCTGATAAGAATCTTTGGCTTGATGGCTTGGCTGACAAAGCCGAGGAAGCAGTCAGACAGCACAACAGCAGAGAGTTGTACCAGATAGTTAATGTTTTGTGTGGTAGAAAACGAACAGGTATACAGGGATTGAAGGATAAACAAGGTAAGGTTATAGAAGGTGAGGATTCTGTCATGGCTAAGTGGGCTGAGCATTTCAGTGATGTTCTAAACAATGTGGTTAGTTCTACTCCCATTGTTTGCAGTGATGATAGATGCATTGATGGTTTTAATGTTGTCCCTATAACACAATCTGAAGTTATTTTGGCTGTTTCTAAACTTAAACTTCATAAATCCCCAGGGATAGATGAAATTACTACAGAAATGCTTAGAGCTGGAAATGTTTCATTACCACTTGGATGACTGAAATTTTGAATAACTTTTATGATAAAGGCATGGTTTCTAAGGATTTTACCAGAGCTATTGTTATCCCTATTTTCAAAAAAGGTGATCACAATTCTTGTGATAACTATAGGGGTATCAGCCTACTCTCTGTTCCAGGTAAAGTTCTTTCCATGATTGTGCTTAATAGAATTAAGAATCTGGTTGACAGTCAATTGCGTGATGAGCAATGTGGATTCAGAAGTGGTAGGGGATGTGTCAATCAAATATTTTCACTTAGGCAGATTCTTGAGAAATGTTGAGAGTTTCAGAAACCTTTGGTTGCTAGCTTTGTTGACTTCAAAAAGGCTTTCGACTCTGTTGATCATCATAATTTGTGGTTGATTGTGAGATCATATGGTATACCAGACAAGTTAGTTAACATAATGAAAGCTCTCTATAATAACACTGAGTCTTGTGTGAGAGTTGGTAAGGCTTGTAGCAATTGGTTTAGCATTACTTCTGGTGTTCGACAAGGGTGCGTTTTATCTCCTTTTCTCTTTAGCTTGGTTATTGATTATGTTATGCGAAATTCACTTCAAGGGAAAGATTTTGGCCTCAAATGGACTGGAGATACGAAAATTTCTGACTTAGATTATGCTGATGATTTAGCCCTTTTGGCAAATGGTGTTGATGAGATGAACTCTTTCATTTGAGCTGTTGATGAGACTGGTAGTAGAGTAGGTTTGGTTATAAACAGAGAGAAAACTAAAGTGATGAAAATTGGTCAGGCAGGCTGTGATTCAGTTAATCTGAATGGTTGCAGTCTTGAGCAGGTGTCACAGTTTAATTATCTTGGGAGCTATGTAACAGATAATGGTGATGTGCGGCATGAGATTAACAGAAATGATAGGGATTGCTGCCAGGACTTTTAAGAATCTGTGGAGAGTGTGGAGAAATAGGCGTATACACCTAAAGACTAAAATTAGACTGTATAATAGTTTGGTTCTTTCTAGGGTTAGTTATGGTAGTGAAATTTGGACACTTTGTAAACATGATAACAGGAAACTAGATGCTTTTGATTCCAGATGCTTACGCAGTATCTTGGGCATTAGGTGGTTCAACTTTGTAACTAATGATGAGGTTAGGCAAAGGAGTCGGCAACCTCCTTTAAGCAGCATATTGTGCAGAGACTCCGTTGGTTTGGCCATGTTGCCCGTATGGATAATTATAGATTGGCGAATAGGGTTATGAACAGTGTGCCTAAAGGCCTCAGAAAGAGGGGGTGACCTAGGATGCGGTGGGCAGACAATGTGAAACAGGACTTTGTTAGAATTGGTGTGCAGTGGCCAGATGCAGTAGATGTAGCTCAGGACAGACTTGCATGGAGAACTAAATTGCATGGTCTGGTTGAACCTCCGTAGCCCATGGCTGCTTGATGATGATGATGATGAATTTGCATCATTTAGACCATTTGGCTCTGATTGGATTGTACTGATGTGGTGATGTCTCAAGCAGCTCCATTCCACACATAAAACCACTGAGTCTAAATAATTCAATCTCTTGACCAGTGTTCCCCAACCAGTGTTCTGCCGGCAGTCTTCAGGGTTTTAGCTGAATTTTATCTTTTGTAGGAATGGGAGTTCGAAACAGAAATTTATATAAAAAAAAATTATGAACTACCACAAGTCATGACACATTAGCAAATTTAGCAATGTTGACAGTTACATACACATTTCCGGGGGTTACGTGAAGTATAAAAGGTTGAGAACCACTCCTCTTAGGTATTTAATGCTGAATTGCAGAAATCTAAACATTTCTGATTGTTTATTATCATCAAATCATGCTTTAGTAAAGGATGGTATGAGTCCACAATGCTTATGCAGGATTTTACAGATATGAACTACTTACTATTAATCCATAGGCCTCACTGACTACTGTTGTACTGATGCATGGGTGGGTGAGGACATATTCTGGGATACCTGATCATGGACAAGCCATTATGCTGTCAGTCTCTCTGAGCCATCAAGCAGCATGGCAAGTGATTGCCGAAGTTGAATGCAGACCAGCTGGAAATCTTGTGGCATACTACCATACAGCAACACCATCTCACAGTACTGATCATTGGAGAAGCTCACCATCTGGGTCTTCAACCAGTACAGCTACTCACTCTTTAAGTGCTATATCATGCACTGCCATACCTGATTTTTATCTCACTGGGATGGTGCTATATCACCATCATCATATGTATATGTTTGTGAATCTTTCAGTGGTGGCTAAGTATTGAGTGTCTAATTTCAAATGATCAGCATCTATAACCTTCAATACACTCATTTTGTGCATACCATATAATGGTTCCTGCTAATCATAAGATGCTCTACAACTTTATAATCTACATTTTTTCTCCATCTGCTGAGTTAGGTTGGTAGTTAATCGAACTTAAATGTGTTGTTAGAGGCATTACTGTCGCTGTCATTATATCAAGCATGGTTACTCTCCTATAAGTAGACCTAACATTTGCACCTCTAGGGCTCTTCATTAAAATGTTATTTGGGTGTTTTAATACTTTCCTTTGAACCTTGCATATACATAAAATGGAAGTAGTAAACTTGCTTGCTTCACTGTAAGTAGCACATCAACTGATAAATAATGAGATAAACTCGACTGTTCAACATCCACTAATAAATCAGCACTTTTACGTCGATTCTAATTTTAGAGGAAAAATTGTCTCGTTGGAAAAACCCGCGACCTCCTGATCATGGGTTCGTATCCCACCTGGCTCAAGACAATTTTTCCTCTAAAATTAGAATCGACATCAAAGTGCTGATTTATTAGAGCACATCAACTGTTGATGAACCTGTTTACACTTTCAGTCTGCAGTTCTGTAAACAGATTATCAATCGGATTTGGTTTCTAAATTGCAGCCATGCTCCTTAAAAAAAAACTAGCAGAAGTGTGTCATCCAGAAACTGCATGCATCACTTGCACTCAGTATTTTAGCAGCTTAATTTTAAATGCAAGTTTTGTTTCTGCTTTGCTTGCTACATCTGGATTTATTTTTATTGTTGTTCAAATACAGTAGATTCCAGTTAATTGAGACACATCGGGGCTAGAACACTTTGGCCCAATTAAGTGGCTGCCCGAATTATACGAAGCTTTACCCAAAGAGCTAAAACATACACACACACACCATTCGTCTCAAGTCAGTATCACAAAGGGTTTAAAACAAAAGACAAACTACTATTTGCTGAACAGCAAAGTACACATGAATTTCGGTACAAATATTAAAAAATAATTTATGCTAAAACAATCTCAATATAAATGAACATATCTATCACACAAACATGTACATAGTCCCTAACAATTACATATTTTGGAGAAATTTATTGAGGGTACTCTGGCATGTTCTCTTTATAGACTTCAACTGAACAAAATCAGTGCAGATATCTAATGCAGATAAAGGGCTGCCTTCTTGCATAAAGTAGCGTCATAATTCAGCAATAAATTTCCTGATTAGTCACTCACTCATGTTCAGGTATATCATCCTCATCACTTTCCTAGTCTGATCCCATAGGTTTTTGCTGCACTTTGTTCAACAATTGCATCCACACAATCTTCATTTTCATTAAGACGTTGAAAACTATTGTCAGTGGATGAAAGCTCATCATAGTTTCTGACATGTTGCAGTTCCAAAATTATTTCATTTTCAGTATTGGCCATATCTGGCATCTCCTGGCCAGAAATTTTGAATCCACAGTGAGCAAAGCAGTTTTGCTGCTAACTTCTCACCAACTGTCAGTGATAAATTGCACTGCTTCTAGAATGGTAACATTTGCACTGATTTCTTAAGCTGTTGAGATGTCAGTAGATTTTCTTCGGTTGCTTCAATAATATAATGTACCAACCTTCTGCAATACAATGTCTTCAAATTTTTTATGATGCCCATGTCCAGTGGTTGTACCAAGGATGTGGTATTAGCAGGAAGAAATTCCAGTTGAATATATTTTAAACAATCTAAATGAGGGTGTGCCACACAGTTGTCCAGAAGCAGCAGAATTTTTCTTTATTTCTGTTGCAATTCTGCATCCCAACTCATTAGCCATTTCTAAAAAAATATCAGAAGTCATCCATTCATTCTTTTGGCATAATACAGAACTGGCAAACTGTCCATTCTAAGCCCTTTAAAGAATTGAGGGTTAGCACTTTTACCAATAACCAACAGCTTCCATTTATCCTTTCCTGACATGTTTTAGCAGCACAACACAGTTACGTGGTCCATTGCTTTTCTTGAAACCAACAGTGTCACATGTTTGTGACTCAGTGTGGCTCAATAAAGTAGACCTGTTTCATCAGCATTGTAGATGCCATCTGCACTAAATTTCTGTAGCAAGTCAGGCAGTTTAATAGATTTCCATTGTTCAGCATTCACAGCATCAGCATTATCCTTCTTGCCATGTGCTTTCTTAAATTTAGTTTCATGTCTGGATTTCTATCGAGATAATCAACCATCTATAGACTCATGTGACCCAGCTTTTAGCTAACTCTTCTGATTTAGTTTTCAACATTGGACCATTGACATGCACACCCACCAGTTATAATAGAGAACCATCGATTGAGGGCCTCCTCAATGTCTAGATCCTTGCTTTCATTTTTTGGATTTTCCTAGTTGTCCATGCAATGCCCATTCCTTTTGCAATTTGCCTTGCTGATTGCAATTGTGGATTTTGGCACTCCAGTTATCTCCACAAGCTGGTGATGACTGGTGTTAGATGGTTGGCTTTGATTTGGTCGAGTAAGGCGATTTTTTAACTAATGTTAGATCTTTTCATGGCATCTTGGCAGGGGTCTTACAAAACCAAAGAAAAACACAAAATCATTACCTTTTAGTAAGCAATTATGTTAACACACCACACACCTGTAGTGATCAAAAGCACACTATCTAGCAGTTAGCAGAAGCAGAATTGTTATGCTGTCGAAATATGCTCATCTTCATTACTATGTGATTCGACACTGACTCAAAATTGGTCTTGTGCCACATGTTCGATCTATAGTCTCTGCCCTGATAAAGTGGTGTGGTGGTCCAAAAAGCAAAGCAAATTTAGGGGTTATTCTTGATTTGTTCCTGTTCTTCAAGAATTGTCCCAAATAAACAGCTGCCTCAATTAATTAATGGCCCAATTAACCAGAATCTACTATATATGCTATTATTTTAAAGAATTAATTTTATCAGAAATGAAACTGATTGATAGATTGATTAAATTTAATTCACAATAACACTAAAACTAACTGCATGTCAGTCAGATATAAATAAAAGCATCCATTAAATGGTACCCCTCTGATCATTATACACTATAGAAGACTGCAAGATGCATAGTTGCTTTTTTCTTGAAAAAGGATTGTGAGTAATAGCATATGCGTGATGTAACAGCTGGTTTTTCTTCAGTGCTTAAATTTATTTACAAGCACATTGATAGTATAAAAATTATTTTTTACTCAGTTTCAAACCAATAGCATATCCTCAGTTACAATGTTAAAGTGTTACAATATCTTAAAATGGCTTCAGTAAACCAGTTTTACCTATAGTAAAAGAATTGAGCCTCTTATGCTCAAACTTCCATGCTCGATCTTAGTGCTAGACAATTACTGTTATTTGCTAAGGATGGGAGATTTAGCAGGTTCTCCCCATAATTAATGCTTACTTTTAATGCCTTCATTGTAAGATGGCTGGCACACTCCATTATCCAGATTGTTATTTAGTGTCTGGTGCTGACTTGCTATTCTCTTTGCCATAGTTCACTTGATGGCATTACATAGTCAAGTCTTTTTTGGAGAAAACAGTCCATGCTGTTATATTCTTCTGTGGTAATTGCAAGCTACTGATTCTTCAACTTGTAGTTGTACTTTTTTGATAGCACAGCACAATTTCGAAGATCTCAGTTATTATTATTATCCTCTGAGAGCTCACACCCCTGACTTTTAATATTAACTTTCTTAAAAGAACACATAAATTAAACACAAGTTAAAAACATTTGATTAGATGTGTTTCATCCATCGCACAATGGCTTCATCAATTAATCACATTTATGGTGATTGCTCTCTGACATGAGTTCTCAGAGGATGATTATATGAATTAAGATCTTTAAAATCGTACTGTGCTATCAAAAAGTATAACTGCTAATTGAAGAATCATCAACTACCCTGCAATTACCATGGAAGAATATAACAATGTTGGCTGGTTTCTCTAAAAAAGACATGACTATGTAACAACACCACCAAGTCAACAATGACAAAATGAACAGCAAGTCAGCAAGTTATCCAGGTACTAAACAACAACCTGGATAATGGAGTGCCAGCCATCATACAATAGGGTCTCAAAAGTAAGAACTAATTATGGTGATAACTTGCTAAATCTTCCATCCTTAGCAAATAACAGTAATCAGTTAGCACTAAGATTGAGCATAAAAGTTTGATTATAAGAGTCTCAATTCTTTTACTATAGGTAAAATTGGTCAACTGAAGCCATTTTAAGATACTGCAATCTTAGAATACTTTATTGATTTAAGAGTGAATTTTGTGAATTAATTGTTTTTCAGTGCAAAATGTTTTTGCTGTTTGCCACTGGTCTTCCAGCAATCATCTGGACCGGTAGTCCCAAGTATCATCACCAGTAACTTCTTCTAGATGACATCACCAATAGCACTTTGGAATGTGCCAGCCAAGCCACATTGTATACCTTAGAAGACCAGTGGTAAACAGCAAGAACATTTTTCACTGAAGAAAGACCATATATAACATCATACTGATGACTACTCACAATCCATTCATAACAGTAAAGCAGCTGTACAGTATGCTCATCAGGATGAGATCAATAATTATTTAATGACCTTTTATAGGTATGTATTGTGATCAGGTTGCTACCATTAAGTGGATGCTTTTATTTATATGTAGCTGACATGGAATTATTTAAAAATAATGTTATTGTGAATTTAATTTTAAATAATGTTATTATACTGTGGTTAAACATGTAATTTATAGATACATTAGAAATTACCATCTTCAAATGGTGGCTTCCTTATATAACATCAGATTATGGAAAAACTTTATTAACAAGTAGGCCTTGTTTTAGTGATTTTTTTTCATTACTATTTTTATTCCGTATCCTTCCCTTACTGTCTGAGAGGAACAGAAGATTGGATTGTTTTATCTCTGAGAGACATTTAAGCTTTTTTTTAATTAACATCAATAAATTCAGACTTTTAAATGAAATTAAACTTTTCTGTAGTGTCAGTTTTTTGGGGTTCAGCTTAACTTTATATGGGAGGCTACCATTTGTCTCCTAACAATTGTCCAGTGGTTTCCTTCCCCCAATCATCTCTGAGCCCTCTGGGCCTTGTGGCATGGCTATTTAGACCATTGTGTACAAAAAGTACTGCTCAGAGGTAAAACAAGCCAACAACCTATTTCTGTTGATTAGTAACTTCAAGATAAAAATAAAATAAATACCCCCTCAAGTAGCTGCTTGCCACAGAGGTCTGACAGGAGCCTGTCAGTTAAAACGCCAAAGTAGAAGATCTGAGAGGATGGCAGAACCTCAGCAAATAAACGACACATACATCCATGCCTTATCCGGAGCTCGAACCCAGGTTCCTTAGAACAGTAGCCATGCGTGCTAACCACTCGGCCATGGGACGAAAATTTTTTATTTTCTGAAAACATTAAAATTAATTTAATAACCATATTGAGTCCAGTTTTAGAAACCCAACATTATATTATAAGGGTTAAATAGTTGTTTCTTTATTTTATGGCATTAAGGTAATTATACTATTAATTAATATATAAACTTGTGCATTCATTATATCTTAATTTCTAACAACTTGCAGCTTTTTATTTTGAAAATATTTTTTTTCCAATTAATGCTGTAAAACTGAATATTATCATCAAACAGTGAAATGTGACTATATTATTTGAAGTTGTAGTTTTCTTTCCTTTACAGTCAACGGGATAATGAAGATAGCAGCAATATGGCTGTGATGGAAGTTGGTTTGCCCTCAGGCTATGTGGCAGATGTAGATGCTCTTCCAAGTATACTGCAGATTCCAAAAGTTAAAAGAGTAGAAACTCAACAAGAAGATACCAGTGTTGTCATATATTTTGACAGAGTATGCAATATGTTTTGTTTCCTATATTGTTAAATGTTATACCTTTAAACAGAGAGCATTTTCTTTTTACCTTAACCTTCCTTTCTGTTATACAGATGAACTCTTTATTTTATTAGCCCTTTCAAGGTCCAGCCTGAAAAACAGGTTTACATCCAGAGGCTCTGCTATTTTCTCCTTAAGCTCAGCCAAAAAAAATTAAATTGGAAACTTTTTTTTGCCAAATAACTAATTAAAGGAATTATGTCATATGTCAAATTAATTAGCATTTAATTCTATATTTTCTGAATATAAAATGTCGTTTTTTTTTATAAATATTTTATTTTAACAGGGTTTTTTTAGTCGTGTAATAAAAAAATCCATCTCAAAATGCAAATAAAATTTGGGGGGGGGGGAATTATAATGCATATGAAAAGAAAAGCTATTTATTTATGAATAAGAGGAAAATAAATTTTAACTTGAAAGAAGTAAATTACTCTTTTGTCCTAATTTTTTTTCTTGGTGCAACACTTTGACAAAAGTCCCTTCTTTTTGACAACTGTGCTGAGTCAAACAAGTCGACTTTAGAATTTTTTAAAGAAATAACCAATTAACAGAAATGTCATGTTATATACCAAATTAAAGAGAATTTAATTCTGAATTTTATGAATATAAAAAATGAAGTTACAAACATATTAATTTTAATAAGACACTTTCTCAGTGATATAGGGGGGGAAAATAGATCTGACCATCCAATTAAGGCTTATATTAGAAAACCCAATGAATAAAGCAGTTAGATTATATATTAATTAAAAGGAATTATCTTCCTGAATAATGCAATATATATCTGAAACAGTTTTTTTTTTTTTAATTTCTTTTCATATTTCTTTTCTGTATGTTATATTTTAAAACACAGGCCAGTCTTACACAGGGTGACTTGGACTGTTCACATTTATGGATTTTTCTGTTCTGCTTATGAAGTGGTGGAAAACACTTTCTTGACTTTTTTTTACTGAATATTATGCCTTTTTTTTCTTTTGTGTTGTATTTTAGAGATCTTAATAAAGTGCCAAAAAGGTGGTGCTCCAAGGCTAAAAAAAAGTCGATGTCAATATGCTCAGAGTGACACAGCAAAGATTTTGAATGGGGAAGGAAGGTCAGTAAACTCTTATAACCCTTCTGGTATCTGGCCTGGAAAACTGGTTTACATTCCACAGACCAAGCTATTTTCTCCCTATGCTCATCCAAAAATAATTTTAACTTTATAACTTTTTTGCCAGATAACGAATGAAAGGAATTATGGCATGTTATATTTCAAATTAATCAGCATTTAACGCAATTTTTGAATCAACATTTAATGCAAATTCTGCAATTTTTGAAATAAAACTGTTAGCAAAAAAGATAACTAATTGTATTTTAATAGGAGTTTTTTAGAGTCATAGTAAAATAATGCTCTATCAATGCAAATAAAACTATTTTAAAAGAAAAGCTAATGGACAGAAATGATTATAATGCATATAAATAGAAAGGCTATTTTTGAATAACACAAAAATAAATTTTTATTTCAAACAAGAAAAATTATTCTCTTTTTATAATTTTTTTCTCAGTACCATATTTTGAGAAAGATCCAGGCTTTTTGCTAACTGTGCTGAGTCAAATAAGCAAGTCGACTTTAGAATTTTTTTAAAAAATAGCAAATCAGCAGTCATGCTGTATGACAAATTTTATGAAAATAAAAAATTTAACAAATTTACAAGTGTTAATTTTAATAGATGCTTTCACAGTGATATAGTAAAAAACAGATCTGACTATGCAATTAAGGCTTAATGGTGGAAAACGTGATGAATAAAAGCAGTTAAATTATATGTTAAAAGTAAATTTCTTCCTGAATAATATAATATTTAACTAGAACACGATTTTTATTTCCTTTGACAATTAATGGTTATATGTTTTAAAACAGAGGCCAGCATATACCAGGTGACTTGGATTGTTCACATTAATGGGATTTTCTGTCCTGTTTATGAAATAAAGGAACATTTTCTTGGCTGTTTTTTATACTAAACATGAATTTTCTTTGGTGTTAAATTTTGGTAATCTGGACTAAAAAGCAAAGAAAAAGTATATCATCTGAGTGGCAAGCCAAGATGCTGAGTAGGGTGGGTGGGGTAAACTATTTTAAAACCACTGAATATAAGCTTAAAAACCTTGTTTTTTTTATAATGAACTTTTGCCTGGGGGTGGGGGGTAGCAAAACATCCTCAATGAGTGTAATAGGGTTGGGGGTTATAAAATCTTGTCAAAAATTCCCTCCCACATGAGGGCTGATTTCTGTGCCAAGGAAGTCCTTTTTGCTTCCATACCAAAGACCTCATTCATTTTCAGAAAACAATATGAGATCAAAGTTTTTTTACTGGAAAATGAAGAAATAATAAAAGAAAATTAACATATAACCTAATATGATGTTAAATATCCATAGCAACAAGTACTAAGCCAAGTTGTAGCATAATTTCTAAAGATTGATAATGATCTGTCAATAGATCAGCCGACAGAAAGATCAATAATTTACAGAATCTAAGGTTTAAATTCAAAAGTATAAATACCAACTGGGTGAATGGTGATGTTCTCCAATAATTTTCACTGTAAGCAATTCACTATATAGCCACTAGACAGCACGTGTGAGCAATTAAACTAGGTCGCGGCACCTGCTCTGCTGCCGTAATGCTTGTCCACAGTGAGGGACCACCATGTGAAGGTTCCGATACCTTCACAGGGTCCTGAATGCTCATCTGCATGTTTCCCTTGCATGGTGATCCATGTCCCTGGAAAGGAGGATCTGGTAGTTGCTCAGAGGTCCTCATCTGCTCTGCCCAGCTCATGACTGGCTGGGTCCCCTTTGGCTTTCTTGCTGTTGGGGAGCCTGTTTGTCATGGACTGGGCAGTACTTTTGAGGGCTGCTGTTACACACTGCTCTGGCCCCTGCTTCAGTTTTGACCACTTGTTCAAAACACTTGGAACTGCTTCTTAAGGTTACAGTGATTGGTGGGATGGTCGCCGCAGTCACACCCCACAAGGTAAGCAGGAGGTCCTGGAGTGGCCCCCTGATGATCAATCAGCTGGTGGGCTGGACCTTCTGGGGCCAACTATGCAGTATGGTGAGTGCCTTGCCACGTCCAGGTACAGTTTTGCAAATTTCCCCACACATTTTTATATTTTTGTATTTATATTGTGGGGCCAGTTTGGTTCTTCACAATTTTTGTTATTTTTTTTCTCTCAATTCATTTTGTGAGGACATTTCTTTACAGTTCTATTTCCTCTTTTCTTGTCTTTTTTTTTTTTTGAGGATTTGGCTCACTGTCTGTGACCATGCTTAAGGTCCCATACAATGGACAGCAGCCTTTCCAAGCCCATTGGTGTCCTCTACAGATCCATGGACAGGGTGGGGAGAGATAAATCTCAACGTTAGCCCAGCTGGGACTCAAATTAATTAAAGAAATGAATAATTAAAATTTTAAACAAATTTCAAAGCACGTTTTATTCATAACAAGGAACCACTGAACCACAGATTTAAAAAAATGAAATTGATTCGATTAATGCCACCAAGAGGGTTTGACACAAGCCCCCATTTTCTTCATTGTCATCATCTTTGTCTATGTCTTCATCCCCAAGATTCCTGATCATCCATTACACTAGTGATCAGATAATTGGGGATATGTCTGCATTTTTTGTAAATATAGATTTGGAAGGTTTTGCGAGTTCACCGAAATCCATCAACTACCTGCAATCTGGCCACTTGCTTGTTGAGACCACTTGTTAAAACACTTGAAACTGCTCCTTAAGGTTACAGTGATTGGTGGGATGGCCATCACGGTCACACCCCACAGATAGTTGAATTCCTCTTGGTATGTGATCTCTGAGTGGGGACTTCTCAAAGTCCCCACTCAGAGTAAGAAAACTTGCTGCACTGCCGGCCCCACCTGGTAAAGTTTCCTATATGTCTATATGTAGTATTAGTGAATAGGGGATGGTCTGCATCCATGTCCACAGAATCATCTGAGGGACATGGATCAGTGACTTCCCTTTGTGGAGGAATGATAGTTTTCCTTTTTGGCCCCAGTGGGGGCCCCTTCAGTTTGGAAGGTCTAGCTGTCTGCAGACAGGAAGGAGGAGCTTTAACCTTTTAGTCATTGCTCTTTCACTGCTTTCCAGCAGTGGCTCTTCTGGTATCCCATAAGCCCTCGCTGATAAGCTTCAGACTAGGCACTTCTCAATCGTTTCATGGATTTTTCATAAATTTTCAACCAGCTCTTCGCTGAATGAATTTTCCTACTTCATGGGAGGGCCCAATCTGTAGGAAGAATCTATTTCTCCTGAGTTCTCTAACTACACACCATTAAAATTTACAGCTTATATTTCTTTTATTCTTACCTTGAATTACTTATATTTCTGTCATTTTTGCCTTTTATTTATTATCTTTTTATTTTATTCTATCCCTTTCCTTTTATTTTCAACATTTTTTTTTTCTACTTTTTATTTTTCTCTTTATTTCTTTCTTCTTTTTTTTTTTCTTTCACAGGGTCGGTTACATCAAGGCCTTCCTTCAGACACACCATCCCATCTGTGTGTGCCTGCAGGAGACATACTTGCAGCCAGTCATGGTTCCCACTATCCAGCACTTTTCACTAGTTCGCCATGAGCAGGAAATAGATGGTCCAGCTCGCTTGACCGCAAAGTAGATGGTCCAGAGAGGGTGTTGCCATCCTTGTGAGCGACTATTCTCCATTCCACATCATACCCCTCACCACCAACTTAGAGGGGGTAGTCATCCGCCTCTTCGTGGGGTTCTCCCTGACTGTCTGCTCAGTATATCTTCCAGCTGGAAGCATCGTCTTCCAGGAAGACCTAGATGACCTCGTTTCACAGTTGCCATTCCCCTTCCTCATCAAGAGGACTTCAATGGACACAGTCCACTTTGGGGCAGTGCTGACACCAACTGGTGGGGTGGGGTCCTGGAGCAGTGGCTTATGGATCCATACTTCTCCCTGTTGAACATTAGTTATGGAAGTGATCACCTCCCTGTACCGTGTACTATTTCCCCTGGGGAGCCTTGCAGCCCTTCACATGTCTCATGGTGGAGGCATTATCCAGCTCAATGGAGTGGCTTTGTGGTCCATCTCTGAGTTCATTGAACACTCGGTCAGCCAGGAGCAAACAGTGGCAATGGGCAACATCTCCTACAGGTAAGTAAACTCAATGGATTCAGAATAACTAACACTTATTACAAACACCGTGACATACATAAGTTCACATGGGTTTCACCCGATGGTCTGCATAAGAATATGATTGATTATATATTAATTAACAGCAAATGGGATAGTTCTGTTAGGAATACCAGGTCACATAGGGGAGCTGAAATTGGATCTGACCATTATCTTGTTAAAAGTGTCTTGCAACTTAAACTTAAAAAGTATTGTGCTGGGTTAAAAAATTTGTCTTTTAATACTGAAGCTCTGAAAGACTCAGTTATACCCAAAGCTTACCATGATAGGTTACTTAGTCATTATGACAGTCATGGTATGCTTACTACTGAAGTTGAGGAAGAATGGGGTCATTTTAAACAGGCTTTTTTGGATACTAACAGTACTCTTTTAGGAAAAAAAGGAGCAGAAGAGGCAGAATTATCTGAGTGATAAGGCACTTGAGCTTATTTTGGAAAGAAAGAACTGCAGGAATGTCCTTAATCAATACCCTACTAGTCCTAATAGAAAGCATTACAGAGAACTTAATAAACGTGTAAAAGATAAGTTAGCTGCTGATAAGAATATTTGGCTTGAATATTTGGCCCTATAACACAATCTGAAGTTATTTTGGCTGTTTCTAAACTTAAACTTCATAAATCCCCAGGGGTAGATGAAATTACTACAGAAATGTTTAGAGCTGGGAATGTTTCAGTTACCACTTGGATGACTGAAATTCTGAATATCTTTTATGATAAAAGCATGATTCCTAAGGATTTTACCAGAGCTATTGTTATCCCTATTTTCAAAAAAGGTGATCACAGTTCTTGTGATAACTATAGGGGTATCAACCTACTCTCTGTTCCAAATAAAGTTCTTTGCATGATTGTGCTTAATAGAATTAAGAATCTGGTTGACAGTCAATTGCGTGATGAGCAATGTAGATTCAGAAATGGTAGGGGATGTGTGGATCAGATATTTTCACTTAGGCAGATTCTTGAGAAATGTTTAGAGTTTTAGAAACCTTTGGTTGCTAGCTTTGTTGATTTCAAAAAGGCTTTCGACTCTGTTGATCGTCATAATTTGTGGTTGATTGTGAGATCATATGGTATACCTGAGAAGTTAGTTACCATAATGAAAGTTCTCTATAATAACACTGAGTCGTGTGAGAGTTGGTAAGGTTTGTAACAATTGGTTTAGCATTACTTCCAGTGTTCGACAAGGGTGCATTTTGTCTCCTTTTCTCTTTAGTTTGGTTATTGATTATGTTATGCGAAATTCACTTCAAGGGAAAGATTTTGGCCTTAAATGGGCTGGAGATACAAAAATTTCTGATTTAGATTATGCTGATGATTTAGCCATTTTGGCAAATGATGTTGATGAAATGAACTCTTTCATTCGAGCTGTTGATGAGACTAGTAGTAGAGTAGGTTTGGTTATAAACAGAGAGAAAACTAAAGTGATGAAAATTGGTCAGGCAGGCTGTGATTCAGTTAATCTGAATGGTTGCAGTCTTGAGCAGGTGTCACAGTTTAATTATCTTGGAAGCTATGTAACAGATAATGGTGATGTGCAGCATGAGATTAACAGATGAATAGGGATTGCTGCCGAGACTTTTAAGAATCTATGGAGAGTGTGGAGAAATAGGCGTATACACCTAAAGACTAAAATTAGACTATAATAGTTTGGTTCTTTCTAGGGTTAGTTATGGTAGTGAAACTTGGACACTTTGTAAACAAGATAACAGGAAACTAGATGCTTTTGATTCCAGATGCTTACGGAGTATCTTGGGCATTAGTTGGTTCAACTTTGTAACTAATGATGAGGTTAGGCAAAGGAGTTTGCAACCTCCTTTAAGCAGCATATTGTGCAGAGAGAGACTCCCTTGATTTGGCCATGTTGCCCGTATGAATAATTATAGATTGGCGAATAGGGTTATGAACAGTGTGCCTAAAGGCCTCAGAAAGAAGGGGAGACCTTGGATGCGATGGGTAAACAATGTCAAACAGGACCTTGTTAGAATTGGTGTGCAGTGGCCAGATGCAGTAGATGTAGCTCAGGATAGACTTGCTTGGAGAACTAAATTGCACTGTCTGGTTGGACCTCCATAGCCCATGGCTGCTTGAGAATGATGATTTGTACTGGAAAATAAAATTATTTTCATTGATATAAAATGTGCATGGCACAGACTTGAATCATCACTACCACAAGCCACCACTTCCTCTATGATATGGCGAAAGCCACCACTATCAACCATCCAAGCTATTTCTAAAATAAAGAAAGAAATGGACAGAATGGCAGTTCTTTCTGTTCTCTCGTACTGCAGTGCTGATATATGTATTATATCAGTTAATCAATGAATAATGCATATTGATTGATTATTAGCAATTAAGTTTATTTGAGTCATATCATGGCATACTCATGCTGTGGACTTCGGTTTGTATGTCTTCTGGTCTCTTGCCACTAATCCTCGAACTATTAATAATGGGACCAAAATAACCCTTTCTGTTCCCATTCAAATGACCATAAAATGACTGATCATTTTATGGTTCCCATTAACTGATTAATGAAATAATTTTTATCTAATTGCAAGAATACTGAATGTTTGGTCATGTATTGCAGAAATGTAAATTATTTCTTTTCAATGTAATCTATCATTGTATACAGTGACAGATTAAGGAGTGTAGAAGAATGGTGGGCTGCCTCATAATTTAAATTCTCTCAGTTATGAGTCCAGAAGCATAAATCAAATATGTTTAACATAAAAGAGCTAGGTTGTATTAGTTTAATAGTGAAACTTCTGTGTACACTGTTAGAAATTACTAGCTGTTAGGAGCAAAATGGAAGCTTCATGCAAGGAAATGTATGCACACTGGCCCAAAACTTAACATCACATCAAACAGATGGAAGGCTTTTCTATACCATTGTGTCCGCTTTCTCAACAAGGACAGAGCAGGGGTTTAGTTGACAAAAACCACACAATCATGGGGAATATTTCTATGCCACAAACGGGTCCTCAATCAAACAGAATTTCATATGACTCTGATGATTCTGTCATTGCCAGGTGGGCTGAGCATTTCAGTGATGTTCTAAACAGTGTGGTTCCCATTGTTGTAATGATGATAGATGTAATACTGGCTTTAATGTTGGCCCTATAATAGTCTGAAGTTAATTTGGTTATTTCTAAACTTAAACTACATAAATCCCCAGGGGTAGTGAAATTACTATGGAAATGCTTAGAGCTCAAAATGTTTCGGATACCAGATGGATGACTGAAATTTTGAATATCTTTTATGATAAAGGCATGGTTCCTAAAGATTTTATCAGAGCTATTGTTATCCCTATTTTCAAAAAAAGGTGATCGCAGTTCTTGTGATAACTATAGGGGTATCAGCCTGCTTTCTTTTCCAGTTAAAGTTCGTTGCATGATTGTGCTTAATAGAATTAAGAATCTGGTTGATGAGCAATTGCGTGATGAGAAATGTTGATTCAGAAGTGGTAGGGGATGTGTAGATCAGATATTTTCACTCAAGCAGATTCTTGAGAAATGTTTAGAGTTTCAGAATCCTTTGATTACTGAATTTATTGAATTCAAAAAGTCTTTTGACTCTGTTGATCACCATAATTTGTGGATGAGTGTGAGGTCGTATGGAATACCAGACAAGTTTGTTAACATAATGAAAGCTCTCTATAATAACACTGAGTTATGTGTGAGAGTTGGTAAGGCTTATAGCAATTGGTTTAGCGTTGCTATAAGCCTTATTGATGTTTTGCAAAATTCACTACAAGGAAAAGATTTTAGCTTTAAATGGTCTGAATGTCTGAAAAATTTCTGATTTAGATTATGCTGTTGATGAGACTGGTAGTAGATTAGGTTTGGTTATGAAAAGAGAGAAAACTAAAATGATGAAAAGTGGTGAGAAAACTAAAATGATGAAAAGTGGTAAAAACTAAAATGATGGCTGTGGTACAGTTAAACTGAAAGGTTGTACTCTTCAGCAGGTATCACAGTTTAATTGTCTCGGGAGCTATATAACTGATACTGGTGATGTGTGGCATAAGATTAACAAACAAATAGGGATTGTTGCCAGGACTTTTAAGAATCTATGGAAAGAGTGGAGAAATAAGTGTATACACTTAAACACCAAAATTAGACTGTATAATAGTTTGGTTCTTTCTAGAGTTAGTTGTGGTAGTGAAACTTGAACCTTTTGTAAACAAGATAACAGGAAACGTGATTCTTTTGATTTTAGATGCTTAGCAGTATCTTGAGCATTAGATGGTTCAGCTTTGTAAGTAATGATGACTATAGACAAAGGATTGGCAACCTCTTTTGAACAGCATGTTGTGCAGAGAGAGACTCTGTTGGTTTGGCCATGTTGCCCATATGGATAAATTTAGATTAACGAATAGGGTTAGGAACAGTTCCTCAGAAAGAGGGAGAGACTGAGGGATGTAGTGGGCAGACAATGTCAAATAGGGCCGCCTTAGAATTGGTGTGCAGTGGTCTGATGCAGCAGTTGTAGCTCAGGACAGATATGCTTGGAGAACTAAATTACATGTTCTGGTTGGACCTCCATAGCCCATGGCTGCTTGAGTATGATGATGATAATACAGCAAATAGAAACCAAACTGATATAATCATCAGTGTTCAGTAGTGCAACTCCCATACTTCCCAATCACACTATCCTAATTGCTGTTTATTAGTGATTACAATTCCATCCCCCAATGATTTTCCCCTCGGTGTGAGCTCCTGTACATGGTGAGGGAACCACCCTGTGAAGGTTCTGCTGACTCAGTTACCTTCACAGGGTCCTGAACGCTCGCCCGCGTGTTTGCCATGCGCGGAGACCCATGTCCCGGGAAAGGAGGTCCTGGTAGTTGCTCAGGGGTCCCCATCTTCTCTCCCCGGCTCATGACTGGTGGGGTCTCCTTTGGTCATTTTGCCATTGGGGAGCCTGTCTGTCACGGGGCTTAGCAGTGGATTCTGGAGCCTCTGCTATTCACTGCTTTGGCCTCTGCTTCTGGTAAACGGGAGCTCCTGGGGTGGACCCCCCAGGAGCAATCGGCTGGTGGGCAGATCCTGTTAGGGTCAACCGTGCAGAACGGTGAGTAACCTTGCCCACGGTCCGCGTACAGCTTCGCAAGTTTCTTCACAACTTATTTTCCTTTTGAAGTTATACTTTCTTTGTGAGGCCAGTTTGGTCTTTCACAATTTTGTTATTTTACACTTTGTTCCTTTTGTGTAGAACGTTTTTTTTCTGCACATTTCTCTTTATTTTCCTTTTATTTATTTGTGAGGGCTTGGCTCACTGTCTGTGTGGGTATAGTGCCCGCATAGCCCTGGCGCCTGACTGGGCATCCCCATGTTGGGCTCCGTGGAGGGCGGGGACAGCAGGCACTGAACCACACAAAACAAAACATGAGAGTTGAAGATGAAAATAATGCAATCAATGCAGCCAAGAGGGCTTGACATGAGCCCCCATCTTCCTTGTCTACGTTATCTCTGCCATCGTCTTCTTTGTCTGTGTCTTCGATCCCGAGATTCCTGATCATCCACTCCATGGGTGATCAGGTACTTGGGGACATGTCCCCTTTTTTCGTGAATAAAGGTTTGAAAGGTCTTGCAGGAGAGCCGAAATCCATCAAGCGCTTACTATCAGGCGATTTACAAGTGGAGACCGCTTGTTCAGAACATTCCGAACTACTCCTTAAGGTTACAGAGATTGGTGGGGTGACTGTTGAGGTCACCCCCCACAAAACTTTGAATTCCTCTCGGGGTGTGATCACTGAGTGGGGCCTCCTCAAAGTCACAGAGGAGGAGATCCTCTCAGAGCTTGCACCTCAAGGAGTAACAGCAGTCCATCGGGTTTCTATATGCCATGATGGGAAATTGGTACCAAACCGGGTACTGATTGTGAAATTGAATAGACCACATCTGGCTTCTTCCATCATGGCATTGTGAGGTCTGGCTGTATATTCCGAATCTTCTGCGCTGCTTTCAGTGTCAGATATACGGTCATGCCCGCATGGCTTGCTGGAGAAAAACTCACCTGTGCTCACTGTGGCTGTAAGAATCGTCTCGATTCTGACTGCACAGCAGAAAAGGCATGCTGTATGAACTGCAGTGGCAAACATCCGGCATACTCCCATGACTGTCCGAAGTGGAAGGAAGAAAAGGAGGTACAACTCTTGAAAGTTATGAACAACATCTCGTATGCTGAAGCGAGGAAGCTTGCTGCACCGCCCGCCCACCTGGCAAGGTATCCTATGCCGGCGCAGTCATTGGAAAGCCCATCGTTCCAATGACTTCGGTTGCATTGCAGACTGACATCAGTGTACCACCTACTGAGTCTTTCTCACCAGCAGCGAAGTACCTCCTCACGCAGGCGAAACCGAGGGTGGTGTCGACTTCGACATCAACCCTGGTTTCCATTTCTGCAACTCAGCCTTCCACCTCCACTGGAAGGCCTCCTGCTCCCCATCCTCAGACAGCAAGACCTTTCAAACCTAAGGGGCCTCAACCGGTGCCCAAAAAGAAACAAATCACTCCTCCACAAAGGGCATTCACCGATCCATGTCCTTCGGATGATTCTGAGGACATGGATACCGACCGCCCCCTATTCACTAACCATCCGCTGTGGCAGTAAGTTGAATAGGAATTCGTCATCTGCTCACTCTTCTAAGTCCAAAGATGGCCACACTCCTACAATGGAATTGTCATGGATTCCAGAGGAATCTTGATGACATCAAAGCCCTCCTTCAGGCACACCAGCCCATCTGTGTGTGCCTGCAGGAGACTTACTTGCAGACAGTCACAGATCCCACGATCCAGCACTTTTCACTAGTTCACCGGGACCAGGATGGAGATGGTCCAGCTCACAGAGATGTCGCCATCCTCATGAGCAACCATTCTCCGTTCCAGATTGTACCCCTCACTTGGAGGCGGTAGCCATCTGCCTCTTCGTGGGGTTCTCCCTGACTGTCTGCTCTGTATATCTTCCACCTGGAGCATTGTCTTCCAGGAAGACCTTGATGATATCATCTTTCAGCTGCTGTCCCCCTTCCTCATCATGGGGGACTTCAACAGACACAATCCACTATGCGGCAGTGCTGACACTAAACAGGAGGGGTGGGGTCCTGGAGCAGTGACTCCTGGAACCTTCTCTCTCCCTGTTGAACACCGGTGTTAATACATTCTTTCACTCCCCAACCCGCACTTTCACTGCCATTGATATCGCAATCTGCTCCTCCTCGATCCTTCCACTCTTTACATGGGAGGTCGAGGACAACCCGTACGGAAGCGATCACCTCCCTGTGGTGTGCACCATCTGCCGTGGGGGGGCCTTGCAGCCCTTCACGCGTCTCACGATGGAGGCTTGAGCAGGCTGACTAGGGTGGTTTTGAGCTGCTCTCTGAGCTCAATGGCCACTCTATCAACCAGGAGCACATCAATGTTGCAGTGGCAGAGGTTACAGACTGTATCGTAGATGCAGCTGCATCCACAATTCCTCAAACTTCTACACAGTTTCCTCACTTTTTAAAACCGTTTTGGATTCCAGATTGCACCCCAGCTCGTAAGGCTCAGAACAAGGCTTGGGGGGTGTTTCAAAGATATCTGACGCCACCCAACCTCAAAAAGTTCAAACGCGCCAGGGCAAAAGCTTGTTTCATCCGATACCAGAGCCAGAAGGAATCTTGGATTAAATAATACGTCTTCTATCACCCTATGACCAGTTCTAAGGTCATGTGGGATAAAGTCCAGAAGATGAGTGGGAACTACATGTCCCACTCATTATCGATCCTGGAGCACAATGGACAGGCAATTGCTGATCCAAAAGCAATTGCCGACACTCTGGGGAAGTCATTCTCCTCCATCTCTTCTTCTTCCTCTTACTCCCCCGAGTTTCTGGCCCAGAAGGGCAGGGCGGAACGCTCTCCACTATCCTTCCACTCGAATGGTCTGGAGCCTTATAACAGGCCATTCACAGCGGAGGAGCTTTGCACTCCGCTGTGAGTGTCTGCACTCCTCTCGTGCATCTGCTGTCAGGCCACACAATGTCCATTATGCCATGCTCCAACATCTCTCACCATTGAGTAAGGATCGAATACTCCATCTTTTCTATCGCATTTTTCTCGAGGAGCAGTTTCCAGACTGCTGGCGGGAAGCCATCATCTTGGCCTTCCTGAAGCCAGGAAAGGATTCCAAGATTCCTTCAAATTATCATCTCATTGCATTGACGAGCTGCATGTGCAAGGTGTTGGAAAGAATGGTAAATGTCAGATTCATCTGGTATTTAGAACACCACAACCTTCTTTCCAGCAACCAGTGTGACTTTTGCAGGCAATGGTCAACTCTTGACTATCTGATACACCTCAAATCGGCTATCAGAAACTCATTTTTACGAAGAGAGCACCTGGTGTCAATTTTCTTCGACATCAAAAAAGCGTACTACACAGCTTGGAGATTCGGCATTCTTCGTGGCCTCCATAGCTTCGGCTTGAGAGGTCACATGTCGATCTTCATCTCCAACTTCTTGTCGGCATGTTCTCTTCTTGTCGGCATGTTCTTTTCGGGGCGGGGGTGGCTCAGTCGGTAGCGCGCCAGGCTCGTAATCTGTAGTTCCCAGGTTCGAGTCCCAGCTGGGTCAACGTTGAGATTTATCTCCGCAAAATTCCCCGCCCTGCCCACGGTCAGTAGGGGACACCGATGGGCTTGGAAAGGCCGCCGTCCGTCGGATGGGACGTTAAGCCGTGGCCCCGTGTGCGGGAGAGCCATACCCTGTGCACGTTAAAGAACACGCTGGATGGCCTTGACGGGAGGCTACCATCTGTCTCCCAACAGCTGTTCCAGTGGGTCCCCTCCCCCACCTTCTCTGAGCCTTCGGGGTCCATGTGACCTGGCCATTTAGCCCATGGTGTGCAAAAAAGTGCCGCTCAGAGGTAAAACAACCCAACCCAACCCATGTTCTTTTCGTGTCTGTGTCGGCAACACTCTGTCGCGGCCATACACTCAAGAACAAGGTGTGCCACAAGGCTGCGTTCTGAGTGTTATGCTTTTCGCTGTCAAGATTAATTCTATTACTAGACAACTTCCTCCATCAGTAGGCAATGCCCTCTATGTTGATGACTTTAGCATCTTTTGCTCTTCATCCAGCATGAGGGTCGTTGAAAGACAACTGCAAATTGCCCTGAACAATCTGTCTGGGCGACGGCAGATGGGTTTCGGTTCTGCCCACAGAAGACCACTTGTGTGCACTTTTGCTGCAAGTGTAATCATCACCTGGAACCCGAGCTACGACTCAGGGCTAACATCATTCCAGTTGTGGTGCAGACTAAGTTTCTCGGTCTCATATTCAATCGGAAATTGACCTTTTTACCACACATAAGTCATCTCAGTCCAAGTGCACACGGGCATTGAACATCATCAAGGTCCTCTCCTCCCTTTCTTGGGGGGCAGACCGATGTTCTTTGCTCCACCTCTACCGTACACTTGTCCAATTGAACACCTGGACTATGGATTCCAGGTGTACGACTCTGCCCAGGATTTGATGGTGAAGGTGCTAAGACCCCTTCCATCATCAGGCTCTCCATGTTTGCACGGGAGCCTTCCGCACCTCACCGGTCCAGAGTCTATATGTCGAAACCGACGAACGCTCTTTATCTCTTTGCCATCAGCAGTTGTCCCTACAATATGCATCTAAATTGTGATCCCTGCCTGGCCATCCCACTTGGGACCGTTTTCAGTCCAAAGTCGGAAATGCTTTACACAAATCAGCCGACTGCCATTCGTCCTTTCGGTTTGCAAGTCCGAGGCTACCTCAGAGACATCAAACCAGTCTCAATAGCATCGCACAGTCAACAGCCGAGTGCTTCCACCATGTCTCGCTTTTCCCCTTTGTGTGAATTTTCCCTGTGCAGGACAGGGAAGGCCTTTACACCCGACTGTGTATACTGTCAACTATTTGCCAGCCATCATGCTGAGCACCCGAACTTCTTCCCTGACAGATGGCTCAAAGTCTGGCACATCAATGGGATCGGCCATGGTCTGCTATGATGTAATCATTGCAGATGAGATCCCACTGCAGTATTCCATCTTCACTGCAGAGTTGCACGCTATCAGTCTCGCCTTGGACCATGTGGTGGCTAAGCATCATTGTCAGTGTGTGCTTTACACCAACTTGCTTAGCTCTCTTTGCACAGCAACTTTCTTTGATCTCAGTGAGGCATTGGCCTCACCCTGTTCTCTCCAAGATCCGCCAGCAGCTCCATCATCTGGCAGCCACCACCGATGTTCTCTTCTGTTTGGTGCCCAGTCACGTCAGGATCGGGGGCAATAGCTTGGCAGGCGCTGCTGCCGGTTCCATATCTGGATTTCTGGCAGCATTTTACCACCGAGCTCCGGGCACAGTAGCAGAGATCTTGGTCAGAACGGCTTACAAACAAGCTCTTTGAGATCAAACTTATCATCAAACCATGGCAGTCTTGTTATCACAAGGAGGAAGTTGTACTTGCTCGGCTCCGCTTAGGTCATTAGTTTCTTTTACAGGCGGACGACAAACCTAAGTGCATGTTTTGTGACACCATTTTAACAATTAAACATATTTTAATTGAATGTCCATGTTTTAACATTGGACGCCTTATATATTTTAGCTATCATAATTTTCTGTCCGAGTCTCTTACACTTGGACATCTTTTATCCGATCATTGCATTTTAGCACCTGTTTTTGACTTTTTAAAGCATTGTGGTTATTTTAATAAATTTTGATTTTACATTGTCTTTTGCATAACCCAGGTCTTTTACACCTGGGATTTTTATACATTGCATTTTTCAAGTTGTTTTACTTTGTACTTTTACAATTGTTATTTGTTGGTCTAATTTTTTATGTAGTGTTTTTGTTTTAAGTATTTGTTGGGGGATGTCTTACCCTTTTTATTGTCTTTAGTTTGGAGTTTAACTGAGATGTCTTTCAATTGTATGTATTGCATATGAAGATCATATAACACAAAAGATATCCCCCCCTCCCTTTCCCTATCCTTCTTACCTATTATTCAACTCAGCTGTATAACCAAAGTAGGGGAGATATTACAGCCAGTGAATTCAATTAACAAAGATGCAATAAATTTTCAGATAAGATGAATAGAAGAATGTTAGGAGATCCCCCTTCTGTGTATATTTTATCAATTCTTTATGTGCTTTGCTTCATTGTTTTATAAATATATTGGTTGCATAACCAAAGGGGGCTGGGAAAACACCCAATAAATTTACACCAAACCAAATGCAATAAATTTTCAGGTAAGAGGGATAGAGGAAGGATACTTTTTGTTTCCCATGATTTGTTTTCTTTTTGTGTACTCTTCCTAAGCAATCCATATGATTCAAAGATTTCCCAGTTAAAATAACACACAAAATACTTCAAAATTGGCAATTTAAATTTTAAAAGATATTCTAAATTGCACAATAAATTTATTTTAAAGTTAATAATTAGTAGTAACCATACTTAACTTATACATTTCTTGTAACGTTCCAAAGAAATGCAAAATACTTTTAAGTTTGGACCCTTTTTCTGATCCAATTAGTTTTATACTCCAGATAGCTGAGACGGGTGCCAGGCAATACTTAAACAAATTGCCAAAAAAATGGAATTAAATTAGGGTTCAAAATACCAGCGAGCATTAATGAGTAAGAATCCAAAAATGATTGTCAAGTTAAATATCTAAATATAATCAAAACTTACTTCACGTTGCTCAAGAGAAAAAATTAGTAAAGACTCAAAAGGTTTAAATAACAACCAAATTTATTTCCAAAAATCACTTACCAAAACTTCAATGAAGAAGATACATCAACTGAGCACTCTTCCGTGCTACATGCTTATGCTCTACTCACTGTCTATCTGACTCTCTCTATGTGCTGCTATGTTATGTGCAGTGTTGTGTGCTCTCGCACTATGTGCTACTGTGACTAGCATGTCACCAGACTTTTACAAGAGCCGAACGTGTCATGTTGCACGCTGGGAAAGACATTTACATAAACTGACGAGCGATGCAAGCTATGATGCAAGAGTGGGCGTGTCCTCGTGCACACGCTTTAGCGGGTGACAGTCGGAAGATCGGAGTTGCGCATGCGCAACTCCTAACTCTTGGAAACGAGCGCTGTGATGCCAAAAAGGAAATAAAAATCCCCAAAATGATAAATATAATGTAAATTAAACAAAACTGGTTAAGGTAAAGCAAAAGTGAACGATGGGGCAGCATCACATTCTTACCTCTTTTTAACTGGAGTTATCAGAATGGAGGGGGTGGACAGGTAATTAGAAGGAATGGCAAAGGCATTAGGGGATGGAGTTGAAATCTCCATCCCCTAATGCCTTTGCCATTGTTTATATATTAGTAATAATATATAAACAAGAATTAGGAGTAGCACAATTTGGAAGTATTATAGGAATTGCACTACTGTACGCTGATGATTTTATTAGTTTTGCTTCTGTTGGCTTTGCTCTGCTGTGTTATATTCATCTGAAATTTTGTTTGAGGATCCATTTGTGGCAGAAATATCCCCACTGTGACTGTATAGATTTTATCCACTAAACCCTTACTCTATCCTTGTTGAGAAAGAGGACATGATGGCATTGAGAGGCCTGTCACCTGTCTGATGTGATCTTCTTAAGTTGTGGGCCAGTGTGTATACATTTCTTTATATGAGACTTCCATCCAGGACCGGATTGGACCAATTGGGCCCCATGCTAGGGTTTATAACCTTTGCAAAGAGAGGAAACTGTTGTCTTATTTTGTGAAAACTACAGATTTTAGCATTAACAACATTGTGTGTAGTGTAAATTTTTTAGCAGTTTAGTTTTTGGTTTAACTGTTTGTTTTTAAACATATGGGCCCCACATTTGCTATAGCCAGGCATGCTTCCATCTTACTCTTAACAGCTGGCAATTTCAAACATTATGTACACAAACATTTCACTTTTAAACTAATATCACCCAGCTCATGTTTAATATATTTGAATCTATTTTATATGAGGTAGCACCCATCACTCTTTTATAGCCCTTAATCTGCCTCTGGATTCAATGATAAATTAAAAGAAATTGGTCATCTATTGCAGAAATGTAAATAAATATTCAGTATCTTTGTAATTAGATAGAAATTTAATCAATAATCGATTAACGGGAGCTGTAAAATGACCATTAATTACCATTAGTGGTTCAAGTCTTGAAAGGCATGACCATGGCATGCGTACGTTATGATATGATTGAAATTAATCATTATTAATTCAGAACTGATAATTTATCACTGTGCATCATTCATTGATCAGCATTTTAATATTGAGGGAACAGAAAAAATGACCGTTGTGCCATTTCCTTCCTTGATTTTTTTGAGAATGACAGCTTTTGGTAAGGTGCACAGGAAATTGTGGTTTGCAGCAGGTGCAGGAACCAATCTGCGGCAGGCATACACTGTGGTATGTTCAAAATTGAATTTAATTGCTAATAATTAACAACTAATAATCAATCAATGTGAATGTGCATCATTCACTGATTAATCCATATAATACATAAATCAACATTCCAATATACTCTCCACCTTGCCCTCGGTCAGTGGGGGACACCGATGGGCTTGGAAAGGCTGCCTTCATTCAGATGAAATGTTAAACCGTGGCTCTCTTGTGCAGGAGAGGCATGCTCTGTGCTCATTAAAGAACATGCTGGATGGCCTTGATGAGAGTCTACTCTCTGTCTCCTAACAGCTGCCCAGTGGGTCCCCTTCCACCAACCTTCTCTGAGTCTTTGGGGACCTTGTGACCTGGCCATTTAAGCCATTGTGTGCAAAAAAAGTGCCTCTCAGAGGTAAAACAGCATCCCAAAGTACTGCGATATAATGCTGCAAATTTAATATTGCTAATATATTTTCACCTCTTTGATACTATTATATTTTAACAGTGAAATTTTTGTGTATGTAGTTGGACAGAGAAGAATCATGTGTGACTGTACCTGCTCACAGGATCCATAAAGTGGCTCATCAGAGACGTGCTCCAGTTAGAGTATATGATTATTACAGCCAAGGTAAATGTTTCATAAATTTAATTGATCATTAGATAATATTATTCCTGCAAAAGATTGCAGTGTTCTCAAACATGTATTTTGGGGTTTGCTTCACTGGCAACTAGTAAATGGAAATGGGACTGGAAAATGTTAGTAGACTGGCCTCTGGATAGGTACCAGCACATGAACACCCTTCAAAATGTTTTTCCCAAGAAGTGAAGGGGTGATTAAACTAGACATTGTTGACCAGGGTCTTGGATATATGAATACTCCCCACCAGCAGGGGGTGTAATTCCATCTCCAGGAGAGAAATTTTGAAATGTAAAGAAATCCTCATTTTTAAGGAGTATTTCTTTTTCAGAGCAGTTATGGGAATTTAAAAAAAAAAGAACTTGGCCCTATTTTTTTTTACATTGTTGAAATTAGTGATTGCTAAATACGTCAAAAAATAATTTATGTATTAATGCAGGTTTCTTCTATTTGAAGAAAACTAAACTGGATTGGGATATGGTAATAAAGAAAATTTCAACTAAAAAAATTGCATGAAATAAAATAATTATCTTGGTGACTGGCCAGGATCCCCTCCAAACCCTCTGGTGTCTACATGACTAATTTTTCATGAAATGTAGGAGGGTGCAACATGTCTATTCCTGCCTGTTATTGGGGGCGGGGGTGGCTCAGTCGGTAGCGTGCCAGGCTCGTAATCTGTAGTTCCCAGGTTCGAGTCCCAGCTGGGTCATCGTTGAGATTTATCTCTGCAGAATTCCCCGCTCTGCCCACAGTCAGTAGGGGACACCGATGGGTTTGGAAAGGCCGCTGTCAGTCGGATGGGACGTTAAGCCGTAGCCCCGTGTGCGGGAGAGACATACCCTGTGCACGTTAAAGAACACGCTGGATGGCCTTGACGGGAGGCTACCATCTGTCTCCAACAGCTGTTCCAGTGGGTCCCCTCCCCCAACCTTCTCTGAGCCTTCGGGGTCCATGTGACCTGGCCATTTAGCCCATGGTGTGCAAAAAAGTGCTGCTCAGAGGTAAAACAACCCTGCCTGTTATTGCGGGCACCATAGCATCATATAAAGATAAAATTTCTCCATTGAGGGCAAGTGGGAGAAAAGTATTCTTAAATTGCATTTAAAATTCTAAAGTCAAAACAAAATGCACATTTTTATTTAAAAACAAAAACGTTAATCCATCAAAGTTACATTAGTAGAACATTTAGTGGTCTTACAATAACTCTGACACAAATCTGGGGAAGATGTGGGTTCAAATCCCACATGTTGGCAAAACTCCTTTTTTCCACAAAACTTTTTTTTTTTTGAAGGTACTTCTCTACACAAATGACTGAGATAACCTAGAAGCCTTATGTAACTTGGCCGGGTTTCTTGTACAAATAAACACTTACACGAGGTCATTCCCTCTGGCTTAATAGTCAGGTATGCTAACCACTAGACCGTAGGGTGATTTATTGACTTCAAAGTCAACATGTTGCTCTGTGGATTTACTATTTATTGATTAGCCCATCAAATATCATTTTTATGTCTGGTGTTGCCTTTTAACAACAATAATGGGTAATAGAAGTTTTATTTAAATTAACCAAAATGTTTTTATGCATAAAAGCATAAACATTCTAAGTTCTTTTTTTGGGGGTGGGGGTGGCTCAGTCGGTAGCGCGCCAGGCACGTAATCTGTAGTTCCTAGGTTCGAGTCCCAGCTGGGTCAGCGTTAAGATTTATCTCCGCAAAATTCCCCGCCCTGCCCACAGTCAATAGGGGACACCGATGGGCTTGGAAAGGCCGTCGTCCGTCAGATGGGACGTTAAGCCGTGGCCCCGTGTGTGAGAGAGCCATACCCTGTGCACGTTAAAGAACACGCTGGATGGCCTTGACGGGAGGCTACCATCTGTCTCCCAACAGCTGTTCCAGTGGGTCCTCTCCCACAACCTTCTCTGAGCCTTCGGGGTCCATGTGACCTGGCCATTTAGCCCATGGTGTGCAAAAAAGTGCCGTTCAGAGGTAGAACAACCAACACAACTCTAAGTTCTTTTGAGATAGTAAACTCCCGTGTCTGCTCTTTTTATTTTTTTAAAAACTCCATTTACTCACAGCCTGGGTAGATTCTAATGTGATAACATATTTATATGCCATATAAATAGGGGCTGGGAGTAGCTCAATCGGTAGTGTACCAGGCTTGTAATCTGCAGTTCTCAGGTTCGAGTACCAGCAGACCAGCATTGAGATTTATCTCCACAAAACTTTCCATTCTGCCCTCAGTCAGTAGGGAACACCGATGGGCTTGGAAAGGTGACTATGCGTCAGATGGGATTTTAAGCCATGACCCCATGTGTGAGAGAGTCATACCCTGTGCATATTAAAGAACACACCAGATGGCCTTGATGAGAGTCTACTATCTGTCTCCCAACAGCTGTCCAGTGGCTTCCCCCCAACCCTCTCTGAGCCCTCAGGGTCCTTGTGACCTGGCCATTTAACCCATTGTATGTCAAAAAAAAATACCACTCAGAGATAAAATAATCCAGCCCATATAAATATTGCTATACACTCTACAATAAAAAAATGCACTTAGAAAATACTTGAAAACAGCAAAATACAAACTTTGTCATGATTTTTGCATGAGCACTTCTTCATATTATTACCAATTCTTCCTGAGTCAGGCTCCTCACTGAATTCATCTATTTTATACATATCTTTTAATTTTAATAATATTATTAAATTGTCTTATTTTGAGAACAGATATTCTAATTTCTCCTTCAGGTTATTGCCATTTTTCCCCACATTCAAAAATGTATACATTATAAAAAAAACAACTCCTCCTATTAAAATGTCTTGGATCCACTAATTGGGGAAGTAACCCAGCAAATCTGTTAAAAGTCTACAATACAGTTTTCAAATCGTATTGTAGAAAATTTGTAAAAAAAAATTATTGTTAAAAAAAAAAGGACTAGGGTATCCCTAAACTATAAAAAATAAAACAACTAGACTCTTCAAGATTCATGTCTAAAAATATACACAGGCTTACTGAAATCTACTCCAATATCAGCAATACATGCTGAAATGGATACAAGACCTCAGAATCTAAGAAAACAAGAATCATCCTATACTACACCAGAATCATCATCAAACATACAAATGATCACATAAAAGAGAAGATTGACAATAACAACTGTAAATCATCTCTAGTAAAAGAAATCAGAAACCATAACCTTTACAAAACAATAAAGGAAAAAAAATTGGAAAAAGAGATGCTACTTAATCCCCCCCCCCCCCCCCTAATTTTGGAATCGAGCTTCACGACTTGTGGAAAGAAACCCTAAACAGCCCTAATGTCACCACATAGTGTTCCTTCACTGAAGATGGAGTGCTGTCCTTGCTCCAAAGAGGCAGGGGTGGCTCAGTCAGTAGCGTGACAGGCTCGTAATCTGTAGTTCCCAGGTTCGAGTCCCAGCTGGGTTATCATTGAGATTTATCTCCGCAAAACTCCCCGCCCTACTCACAGTCAGTAGGGGACACCGATGGGCTTGGAAATGCCACTGTCCATCAGATGGGATGTGTCATCGGAAGAGACACAGCCTTGGATTTGTGTGCGGGAGAGCCATAGCCTGTGCACGCTAAAGAACATGCTGGATGGCCTTGATGGGAGGCTACCATCTGTCTCCCAACAACTATTCCAGTGGGTCTCTCACAACCTTCTCTGAGCCCTCAGGGTCCTTGTAAAGTGGCCATTTAGCCCATGGTGTGCAAAAAAGTGCCACTCAGAGATAAACCGACTTTGCTCCAAAAAGCTTCTGAGGTTTCTTCTAAAAACTTTTAACATGCAAATAGTTTGTAGGATAAAACTGAAAATCTACTCCGATATCACCTCTCCTCCCCCAGCTATATCACAGGTCTTAAATACACAAAAGGTATTTCTCAGAAATTAATTAAAAAATAACTTAAAATTTTCTTTCGTTGAGTAAAATTTTAAAAGTTTATCCTTCAAACTATTTGCATGTTAAAAGTTTTTAGGAGAAAACTCAGAAACTTTTCAGAGCAAGGACCATCTTCAGTGATGAAGACTTCACTATGATGGTAGGGCTGTTTAGAGCTCCTTTCCACATATTTTGAAGGGCGATTCCAATGTCTCAGTTGCAGGTGTGGATGGGTGAGGTCATTATTTCAATAGCCTTGCATGTGCATCCTCTTTCTGTAGAAAGTGGATGCACATGCAAGCAGTGTGGCATGCTCCCAGTCTATGGTTGCTGCACGTCGTACTGCTAGCTCAGGAGGAAACTAGCAATGCCATGCCCTACTTAGATGTTTTCATACAAAAAGATAATGCAGGTGCCTTGATGTCAGTATACTGAAAGCCCATCTACGTTCCCTCAGTCATAATGTGGACTCATGCACCCCATGGATGTACAAAATTGCAGCCTTCCGTTTCCTCATCCAGAAGGCCTTCACCATATTTTCAAATGAACAGTTGCTTAAAACAATTGAAAACATCCATTCCATTGCTGCATCCCATGGCTTCCACCCAACAACAATAGAAAAATGAATCAATAAATATAGAAGAAATTCGGCTCTGCTGCCAATCACCGACTCTGAACGTGGAACCTTTGCTGCTGCCAATCTTATGTTTCTGCCCTATGCGAATCATCTGCAAATTACTCAGAGCCCAAAATATCAAAATTGTTTTCAGCCCAGCTCCAAATCTGAAGAAAATTATCAAAAGGTACAGAGACAAATTTAGCCCACTTCAAAAATCAGGCGTATACTGATTTCCCCTACATTTGCCGGATCAATCTATTATGTACTACATTGGAAAAACCATACGTTCTTTACAAGAGAGGTTCACAAAGCATCAAACAGATGTCAGCCAAAACAAACTAATGACGACCACTGCTGAGCTATCAGTACAACACATGGCAACCATAGACTGGGAGAATGCCACACTGCTTGCATGTGCATCCACTTTCTATGGAACCATAGTCAGCAAGGCTATTGAAATAATGACTTTGCCCATCCCCACCTGCAACCGAGACACTGGAATTGCCTTTATGACATGTGGAAAGAAGCTCTAAACAGCCTTAACATATATGACTATATAGTATCGCTTCACTGAAGACAGAGCACTGTTCTTGCTCTCAAAAGCTTCTGAGTTTTCTCCTAAAAACTTTTAACATGCAAATAGTTTGAAGGATAAACTTTAAAATTTTATTGCTCAATGACAGAGAATCATAGGCCTAAAATTAAAACCTACATAGAAGGAATAAAAAACAAAAAAGATAAATCAACCAAAGAAATCAAACAAATCACAATGTTTGAAATTCAAAAACTATACCCAGATCACAAGCATATCTACACAGCTGAATCCCTCAATCCCATTAATAACTCAGCAAGTGGAACTATATATATATATCTCTCAAGAATATCTCAGGAAAAAACCTCCATAATAATTGCAGAACTGCTGGCAATAAAAGAAGCAATCTCCTGGACAAAATATGAAAAAAGAAAAAAATTCCTTATACTACCTGATTGCAAAACAGCACTCACTTCTCTATTAAATCACTCTGATAATACTATTCACCTGATATAGTGAACAAAATCAACCTACTCCTACATCAACTTATCTTAGACAATCTCAATCAATATTCACTCCAATGGATCCCTAACCATACTAACATCATAGGCAATGAAATTGCAGATGAACTGGCCAAAAATGTCAACAAGAATGGTAAATCCTAAATGTAGACATTCACCGTTTAGAAAATATCTCAAAGAAATCTCATTGTCTCAAAAAAGAAATAAAAAGTACCACAAGGGAAAAAAAAGATTTACTATCATAACCAACCACAAATATTCATTTAGAAGTCTAGAAAACATCATCACATAGTGTTAACTATATGTCACCCCCATGTTTACTATTGTTATTTACTCCCAATAAATTTTTCCAGAAGAGAACAAATAACAATTACAGTACTCAGAACTGAGTACTGCATCTTAAACTATAGACTGTACATCTTCAAAATTATTAACTCCCCAACTGCACTCACTGCAATATACCTGAAAACATAGCACATATACTACTCAATTGCCCACTATATGACAACCATAGATTGCTTCTCCTGCAAGGCCTTATAGAAATTGGAATCAACATAGTTTGAACAACAACAATTGAACACAACAACTCAAGCAGCAAATCTTACTAGCTCCCAAGGATCGGCTGCGCTGTCTTTTCAGCCATATTTTTCTCGAGGAGCAGTTTCCAGACTACTTGTTGGAGGCTATCATTTTGGCCTTACCCAAGCCAGGCAAGGATCCAAGATTCCTTGAATTATCTTCCCATTGCATTGACAAGCTGTGTATGTAAAGTGTTGGAAAGAATGGTAAATGCCAGAGTGGCTGGTATTTGGACCACCACTGTCTTGTTTCCAATATGCAGTGAGGCTTTCACAGGCATCAGTCTACCTTAGACCACCTGATCCACCTCAGATCAGTGGCCAGGAATTCTTTTTTATGTATAGAGCACCCGGCTTCAATTTTCTTTGAAGTGAGTGCTGATTTGCAGTCAGGTAGTATAAGGAATTTTTTCTTTGAGATATTCTCTAAAAAGCATATGGCATGGCATGGAGATTCAGCATTCTTTGTGACCTCCACAGCTTTAGCTTGAGAAGCCACAGGCCAATCTTAATCTCTAATTTTTTATTTTCTCAAACATTTTGTGTCCAAGTCGGTAACATTCAATTTCATCTTTCCCCCAAGAACAAGGGGTGGGACATGGCTGTATATTGAGTTACACTTTCGCTGTTGAGATAAATTCCATTATGTGACAATGTCCTCTGACTGTAGACAGTGCCCTCTATGTTGATGATCTTAGCATTTTTTGCACAGCATTTTTTGTCCAGCATGTGGATCAGTCTGAGTCTCAGTTGAATGACAACTGCATTCTCTCCATTTGGCTGATGGCCAATGGTTGCACTGCTTGCATTTGCTTTTCCCACAAGCATAATCTTCATCTGGACCTGAGCTATAGCTCAGGGGTACCACCATTCCAGTTGTGGTGGAAACCAAGTTTCTCGACCTCATCTTTGATCAGAAATTGACCTCTTTAGCACACATTCGTCACCTGAGGTCCAAGTGCACATAGGCAATGAATATCATCAAGGTCTTCTCAACCGATATTCTTTGGAACATCAGGAGTGGACCGATGTTCTTTGCTCTGTCTTTATCGTGCACTTGTCTACTTGAAACTGGACTACAGATTCCAGGTGTATGACTCCACCTGGGTCTGATGATTCTCTCCACCATCAGGCCCCCCCCCCCCCCCCCATGTTTGCATCAGGACCTTCCATACCTCACCTGTCCAGTCTTTACATTGAGACCAACGAACCGTCTTTATCTATTCATGTCAGCAGTTGTCCCCATTCATCCTTTCAGTTTACATGTCCAAGGCTACCTCAGAGACCTCAACATCAGTCTCAATAACATTGCCTAGTTGGCAACTGAGCCATTTCCACCACAAAGCTTTCTGTTTCCCCTTCCTGTGACTTTTCCCTTTGCAGGATGGGGAAGGCCTTTACACCCAACTGTGTGTACCAGCAATCATACATGGTGCAATGCTCATTGCCAGCCACCTGCTGAACACCTGGACCTCTTGCCTGTCTTCACAGACGGCTTGAAGTCCCGCACATCAGTGAGATTGCCCATGGTCTGCTATGGTGTAATCATTGCAGACCAGATCCTACAGCAGTGTCCCATCTTTGCTGCAGAGTTGTACACTATGAGCCTTGCCTTGGACCACATAGCAGCTAAACATCATCATCGATGTGTCCTCTACACCGATTCGCTTAGCTCACTACAGACTTTGATCTTGGTGAGATACCTTCCTCACCATTTTTTCCCAATATCCTTCAGTAGCTCTTTTATCTGGTAGCCACAACCACCCATCCTCTTTTGTTGGGTGCCAGGTCAGTCATGCACTCGTCTGACTCTCCACTGTTGGTTCCACACATGGACTTCCTGCAGTGTTTTACCATTGAGTTCCACGTACAATGGCAGAGATCTTGGTCTGAACAGGTTTGTAACAAGCTTTTCAAGATCAAGTACATTGTCAAACCTTGACAGTCATGTTTCCACAGGAATTGCAAAGAAGAAGTTGTACTTGCTCGGCTCCACTTAGGTCATTTGTTTATCACTCATTCATTTCTTCTTTGGGTGGACTACCAACCTAGTGAGAGTTTTGTGACCCCATTTTAACTATAAAACATATTTTAACCATATGCCCTGCTTTTAACCTTGAACATCGGTTTTATTTTAGCTTTCATGATATTATGAAATTACATTTGGACACCTTTTATCTGATGACTCCTTTTTATCACCTGTGTTTGCCTGTTTAAGTTTTATGAGTGGTATTTTAATTGACTATAATTTTATGTGTTTGTTGTATATAACTTTTTTCTGACCTGGGTTGGTTTATTCCTCTTTTTGCTTGTTTATATATATTAATTATTTTGCGTACATCTACCATTTCTATGTGTTTTTGTCATGTCCATGTTTTTTGTGTTAGCTTTTAAATATGGTTGTGGGTTATCTTTTACCTACTTTTTACTTTTTTGGCACATTATAGCTGCTGTTGCTAATGTACCATTAAACCTCAAACAACCAACCAACTCGGATTATTTAAAAGATTACTGTTCTGATAATCTCATTTTGGGAAATCAAATGATTGTGGATTTTAATGTTTATAAGCACTCTGTGGTACTATAAGTATCATTAGTTATTATTGACACTGCTGCAGTCACGGAACTTCAGAAGAAAATTTTACTGAAAGCAACCAACTCATCAGCACACCACATTACCTTCTCCACTTCAAACCTGCTGTGACTCATTACTTTCTGGCAAGGACTCGATAAAATTAACTTATCACTATCAAGATATCAAGAGCATCATGCCACTTAATTGTTTTTTTGATAATCCTGAGGCATTTTAACCTGTTTGGTCGACATTTTGTGCACTCAAAAGCTTATACATAAATCATTTGATAGATTTGTAAATGTGAATCAGTTTGTTCTTCTTTGATCTGGAGGGGAACAGCCTGATCATGCCCCCTGGATCATATCGTCACTGATGTACTGTAACATGTATATGATCATGTTGGTTTTTTGGGGTGATGCAAATGCACAGATCTTGCAACCACTGGAGGAAGTCTTCCAGTGTAGATGGCTTCAGCGTGTAGTGGTGGGGGAATGGGTCTTTGCCCCATGCCTGCGATTAGGGGGCTGTTTGATATTGTCAGCATTCCCTCTCTCAATAAACGTAGTTTCGTTAAACATCCCACTAACCATTTTCTCTCCATAGGTAGTTGGAAGGTGAGGACTCTGCATAGAGCTTATTCTCTTTATGTCCTCACACAAGAATTCTACCGTTATAATTTAAATATCCTTGGCTTGCAATAGAGCAGATGGACAGATAAAGGTTAGATTCTTAAAAATAATCCTAAATTTCTCTTTTCAGGGAGGGACAACAATAAGCATCACCAAGGCGTGGGTCTGCTTCTCAGCAGACACGCTAGTGATGCTCTTCTAGGTTATGAGTGCATTAATGAAGGGTTTCTTACAGCAAAATTTCAGACAAGCATTAAAGACTTGAATGTTATCTGCTGTTATGCCCCACTGAGGATGAGAATGAGAAGGATAGGTTTTATGAACAACTTCAGGATATTTTGAATTCTGTCAAGAAAGGAGATATTACCCTTGTTCTTGGTGACTTTAATGCCAAAGTTGGTATTGACTCTGACCTTTGGGGAGGGGTGATAGGCATGCAGTAGCAATGGGCAACATCTCCTACAGGTAAGTAAACTCAATGGTTTCAGAATAACTAACACTTATTACAAACACTGTGGCATACATAAGTACATATGGGTTTCACCTGATGGGCTGCATAAGAATATGATTGATTATATATTAATTAAGAGCAAATGGGCTGGTTCTGTTAGGAATACCAGGGCATACAGGGGAGCTGAAATTGAATCTGACCATTACTTTGTTAAAAGTGTCTTGCAACTTAAACTTAAAAAGTGTTGTGCTAAGGTTAAAAAATTTACCTTTAATACTGATGCTCTGAAAGACCCAGTTATAGCTAAAGCTTACCATGGCAGGTTACTTAGTCATTATGACAATCGTGGTTTGCTTACTACTGAAGTTGGGAAAGAATGACCATTTTAAACAGACTTTTTTGTAAACTAACAGTACTCTTTTAGGAAAAAAGGAGCAGAGGAGGCAGAATTATTTGAGTGATAAGATACTTGAGCTTATTTCAGAAAGAAAGAACTGCAGGAATGTCCTTAAATCGGCTAATCTGTTACTCTTAGTAACAGATGCTCCCAAACAAAAGTGTGTTGTTGTTTTTTTTTTGTGCACTAAATATCTTTTTATTTACTGTGTTTTTATTTATGATTTGTTGTGTTTTTAAAAAAAGTATATCTATAAAAATCTAAGGATTAAAGTATATTTTTTAGGTGTAAAAAAAGTCAAATTCTAGGACTTTGGGAACAAATGAACATACCAGGCTGGTATGTTTATTCTTTAGCATGTAATTCTTATATCCAAATAACGACCATTGTTATGAAATAGATCATGGTCATTTTGCGAAGGTCAACATTATTTATATTCTGGATTAAAGAACATTTGCAAACACCATATTTCCACAAAGACCAAAATCTACACATTTAATATGATAGTTTACTCTCGATTATCAGTATCTACTCCTTTTTCTAAATTGAAATAGTGAAATTCATATATCATTCAGTAATAATAAAATTATAGATATAATGAAGCAAAACTCATTTCACTTTAATTAGAGTTTTAAAACACAATCTCTTAGTAATTCCAGAATTCAGTATTTTTTATCATTAAACAATTTACAATTTATTTTTTTGAGTTTGGCAATGGTGTGTTCAGAAAGTTCTAATGAGGACGGGGACAGTCCCAAGAGATATTTTTGAGTTCAGTGATAGAGGTTTTGATATGTTTTAACCCTTTTAGACATTACTTTGAATCATCAATTCTCCTTGCCAATAGCATTGCAAATTGCATAACTTTATTTTGATTGGCAGCTACTAAATCCACATTTTAAATGTAGCAGCGCTAAATACACAGAGCAAGGACATATCCACTTACATCATCATCAGCGTGCAATCGCCGTATGCAAATATGACTTCCCTGCATGATGTCACACATCCATTACTCCACTCACTATTGTGGCATATGTGATGCCACGATAGTGAGTGGAAGAGAGCGTATAGTAGTGAGGTGAAGTATGAATGTTGAAGAGAAGTATGAGTTAGTTTGTTGGAGTGGAAGTGTTTGAGGGAAGTATGTGTTGGTTTGTGGAAGAGAATGACTTGTAGTCACAGTTTTTTTTGGTAAGTCTAGAATTTAATAAACTTCTTTTATTTTATGAAATTTGATTTTGACTTTATCATTTTTTCTCTTGAGCAGAGTTTTGTGTAAAAATATTTAAGTTAACTTTAACTTTATTGAACATTAACATTAAATAATGGCAAGTCCCAGATGCTCCACAATGCATCATCTGTACTACATCTATAGGGAGAATGCCTGAAAACAACACTACCTACGCTGGGGCAAGACAGCGCCATAAGGACACTGCTCATCCGATGGCTACCTATGGCGAGCAATCCTATAGAAGGAAGGCTCATCCATCGGTCAAAACCTAAATTTAATCTGTTCCCCAGTTAGCCACAAAGATGGTATATAGAACCAAATTGACTAGGCTCTCAGGGTGGATACTCTTAGTCTGGCTTTTCCATCGATAAGCCTGTCAACCAGTTATTCCTCCAGTTGCAAGCCTTCAACTTCGTCCTCTCCATAGTGCCGCACACCAGCTGCCCCCCAGAAGCAGTCTGTACCCCAACTTCACTGAGGCTGCACCGATGAGCCCACTGGACTGGGTCCTCTCCAAGCCCGGTCTGCACTACTCTCAGCCACAGCCCCTCCATCAGGGCTGTGAACCTTCAACTTCCCTGAGCAAGCAAATAAGCCCACTGGACCAGTCCCTCTCAAAAAACCAGTCCGCAGGCCCTCACAAGCTCTGCCACCAAAGGCCACATCCCATCATGCAAATAAGGAAACAACGAGCTGTGACCCTACTTCACAGAGGCACCATTCAGCCCCGCACCTCGGCAAGGTGGTCTCCTATCGGGGGATAACTTTATTGAACAGTCTAACTTTAAGTTTTTTTGTTGTCTAACACTTGTTAAAATAAAGAATCCTTGTTTAATTTCTTGGCAAGATTAATTGCCTGATGCCCAATTTCCAGCTATCTGGCAAGTAATTATTAACATATTTTGGAACATTACAACTGTCCACATTTCTCAGTAGCAACCATCTCTAAAACTAATGGAATTCTTATCATCACCACATTTTAAATGCAGTGACACCCATGATTTTTCCCTTCATTTGCATATATCATTGTCTTGCACTTCCACATTAATTTGCATAAAAGTAACCCTACTCCTTCTGGGTGGGATAGTTTTTTTTGATAAGAAATGTAACTGTGCATGACATGCAACATGTACCATTTTGTTATATTTCAGAGGAAACCTTAAGAACTATTTTCCTGCATTTTGCAGGTGTCATTCATTTAATGTGTTTACCATGACAAAGTGTATATAAATCATAATTCATTTCTTTTTACTGCTTTTTGAGATTTCATTGTTTTTTCATTAAAATAAATTAAAATTCTCTGTCTTTGAGCAATAAAATTTTTTAGTTTATCCTTCAAATTATTTGCAAGTTAAAAGTTTTTGTTAAATTGTTTTTCAATTCATGGGACTCTTGGAACTCTTTTTACATTATAATGTGTATGCTGAATTTCAATGAAATTATGTAGTAGTATCCTTTATTTCCATTTATATTAAATTATGATACAATATAAGTATTTGCAAAAATTTTGGAAATGTACAACTCCACAAGAGTTTATAGACTCACATGCGGAGTATAAGGTTAAAATAAAAGACCTATATAAACATTAGAAACAAAATTTTAGGTATATTACCATATTAATGTTTTCTGTCATGGTTACATCAACAGCATAGTAACAGAATCAATAATAAACTATAAATACACCAATTTTTATTCAAAAATTTAACATCCTAAAGAGCAAACAAATAAAAAGAAAATTTTACAATCAGAAATATAGAGGAAAAACCCTCCAATCTGAAGAAATTTTTCTATATCATCTATATTACAAATCAATCTCTTAGTTTTCGAGAAAATGTAAGAGAATTTATTTCATCCTTTATAGATTCAGGTAAACTGTTAAATATTTTAGGCGCCAAAAATATATAATGTTTCTGCGTAATAGGTTTCTTCGGAAGTGGTACAATGAAATTAATATGTGCACTTGTTCTGGTATTCTGCATTACATTTTTAACGTCACTTTCTCTATAGTGCTTTTTTAAATATAAGATCACATTATAAACATACATTTTCCGTAGTGGTAAAATTTGAAGATCAGTATAAAAATATTTAATACTATCATATTTTCTTTTTCTTAATACACATCTAATTACTCTATTTTGAATAGTAACTAAGGATTTAATATTACTATAAAACATTCCTCCCCAAGATATTATTCCATAACTTAAATATGACTTAACCCAAGCATTATGTATAAGCTTTTAAAAAGTAAGATTCATAAAATTTTGAATTATTGCATTAATTTTTTTATCAAATATTTAATATGTTCATTCCAATTTAACTGACTGTCTATATACGCCCAAATATTTATAATATTCTACTCTTTCAATTGCTTCACATGCACACTGATGTCCTATACAGTTTACAGAATGATATAATAATTTATTTTTTAACTTATCGACTTTATTGCATTTTAAATTGAAATATAAATATTTTGTTTTATTAATATTCAGTAACAATTAATTTTTTAAGAACCATTTTCTAATATTACCCAAGTCTTCATTTATTTCTTCAATTAAAATATTCTCATTGTCAGCCGCATGTATCAAAGCTGTATCATCAGTGAAAGTTATTATTTTTCCTTTAAGTTCAAGATCACAAAGATCGTTTATAAAAACATTAAATAATATTGGCCCCAACACAGAACCCTGTGGAACTCCATATTTTAGTTCAATTCCCTTACTAAGCAAGTTTACCATTTTTACTCTTTGAATTCTATTTTTCAAATATGTTTCCAACCATTTCGAAACATTTCCTCGAATTCCAGCCATTTCAAGTTTTTTTATCAGTAAATCATGCAAAACTGAGTCAAACGCTTTTCTTGATGTCCAAAAATAGCATAACAGTTTTCAAATTATTGTTTATAGATCTGTATATTGTGGAAGACAATTGTAATATAGCATCCTCAGTACCTACATTTTTTCTAAACCCATACTGATGATCAGAAAAAAATTTATTTCTATTCAAGAAATTTAAAATTCTAGTTTTAAGTAGCTTTTCGAAAATCTTTGAAAAAACTGAGAGCTAGGATATCGGTTTGTAATTTGCGATATCTAAATATTCACCTCCTTTATATATTGGGAAAACATCCAGATGATAATGATAAGTTAAATAGGTAACATAATATATCTACAATATAACTTTTTATCTCTTTTAGTGTCTCCACAGATATCTGATCACTTCCAACTGCTTTTCCTAATTTTAATGATGCAATAACCCCAAAAATCTCATTCTCTGATATATAAATCAATAAAAATAGAATTTAGAGGTGAAATCGATTTATGACTTTCATTATCAGCATAACAGGAATTTCCTTTACAAGATTACCAACAATTTCTGTATAATAGGTATTAAATTTATCAATAAACAACACAGGATTTTCATAAAAGAATAAATAATATCATTTATTTCTGAAGGGGACATTAAGTTATTTTGCTGTCTACCAGACAAATCATTTATAATTTTCCAATATTGTTTAGTATCACCGTCACTATCTAAAAATTTTGCAATGTAATACTTTGATTTTGCTTCTTTGATTAATTTTAATATTAAATTTCTGTATTTTCTAAAATAATTATTTAGGTTTGTATTAAATGGTTGATTTTTTACTCAACTTATATAATATTTTTCTTTTTAATAGAATTTAAAAGAGCATTTGTTATCCATGGTTTCAGCCTCTTTTCTCTATTCTTTAAATATATAGTGTCTTTATGTTAAAAAATCATTTTTGTATATTCATGTTCTTTTGGTCATAAATAAAGCACACTTTAAATGGAAACATTTTTTCTTCAATAAAAAAAAAATTCAGGTGAGAAAGGTTAATGTCTTTGATTTTGGTGCCAAAATTAGAAATCGTATGTTATTCAAACCCTCAAGAGCCTCCCACTCATGAGCATGACACTGGAGTTTAATTAGTTGAATATAAGAGTTTCAGAAAAAAAAAATTATGACAAGGATTCAATAATTAAGAATTGCAGCATATGTGCTACAGACTTGGAACTCGTGAAATAATAAGCTGAAAAAAATTGGTTTTTCTGTGAGTGGGATTGAACCCACATCTCCTGGAAACATGCCAGTTATGCTAACCACTACACCATCATCGACTAACGTTTTCTTCAGCTAGTGTGACATATAAACTTTTAGGATTTTTTTATTAGATTTGCACGATGGTGCCATCTGTGTAAAAAGTGGACAACTGATAGAGATTAAATTTAATATTTGTCATTCATGATCATGGTGTTAAATCAATAATTCAGTAGTTAAGAATCACAGGACATGTCCTATACATAGAACTCGTGAAATAATAGCTGAAAAAAAATGGTTTTGCCATGAGTGGGATTCAAACCCACATCTCCTGGAAACATGCTGTCTGTTAGCCGATGATGGTGTAGTGGTTAGCATAACTGGCATATTTCCAGGAGACGTGGGTTCGAATCCCACTCAAGCAAAACCAATCTTTTTCAGCTTATTTTTTCATTAATGCCAAGGAGTTGGCACACTCACCATAAAATAAAATTAATGTCAGCATATTGTTTTAATAAATACAATTTAAAATATATTACAGCTGCACATTTATTTTCTTCTGATGAATCATAAATATTTCAGGGAGCATATAACTGATACTTCGTAATAAATGTATATTTGTGTGTGGAAACAGTTCTTATTTGAAGTAACATATTTATAGGGCTGTAATAGAAAATTTATTTGATAATAACAATTTATATAGGGCTACAATAGAAAACAGTTCTATTGTAGCCCAGTAAAAGGGCTACAATAGATTAAATGGGTATTTATTCATGTCAGAATTTAAGCAATAATATTTTTTCAAAAAAAATTTTTGTGTAATTTTTGTTTATGAATTACGAATATCACTTTTTTTAAAATTAAGTATTTGTGAGCTATGTGTAATTTTATATCCCACAGCACAAAGTGCAAGAATGTTCTATCGACCTCATAAAACTGTTTTGTGTGACATATGTGATGAGGATGACTGTGGTGAAGGATGCAACAAGGCTGAAGAAAGAGAAGAAGCACCTCTTGGAAGTAGTGGGAGAAGTTATATGATGTGTGATTTTGGTGCGGCACTTATGCTCTTTACTCTCATTATTATTATGAATTCCTAAAAGGTATTATTTTAAGTTATATTATGAAAAGATAAGACATCCATTTTTTAATCGTAGATCATTGTTTTTATATTAACCTTATTGGTATAGGAGTAAAAATCGTGCTCATTAAACTTAATTTTACTACAGCTCAAACAATAGTAAAGTTGCCACAGTACTTTGGATTTTACTGTTATGGCAACAATAAATCCAAAGTATGAACTTGTATGTACTGGTATTACATGGAAGTAATCCACTTGTAAATTTTAGCTTATTGCAACAACTAGAATTCAGGTAATTAACAAATGTGAAAAAATTAATATCACATTTAGAGAAATAATTTTGCTGAAAAAATTAGTTTTGCCATAAGTTTGGAGCCACACCAGGCTCCAAATACCAAGTTCAGGTTGCGCTATATGCGTCCTGAACTTGGTATGTGAACGGTGGACTGACGGTTTTCTTTTAAGCAACAGCAAATTGCATTCATTCATCTGGATTTTACTTTACGGAACATTTTTCACTGCATTCATAAAAGAGGTTCCATATTTTTATTGTGTAAGACAAAGCAGTTGCTTTAATAATTGCCTTCTGAAGTGAAGAACCAAGATAAAAATAAAAGTGTTGATTAAATTCAGACTTTAACAGAGGGACAGATTTTTTCAAAATTGGCTTGTAGCAGTCGCAGATCCCCTACTATGTATTATGAGGGAAACAAGGGTTTGTCCTTCGAAGATCGTGATCGTAAATGGTACTATATTAGCTTCAGCTTTTTGTGATTCATTCTTAGAGAGTAAGAGCCCTTTTTCTATTAATAAATGGAAAGCTGATTCTTCTTTAATTTAGGATAAATAAAGAAATCAGAAAGTTTTCTTTAACAAACAAAGTTTAATAATCGAGAAGGTAATAGATATAACCACTACTACTGGCTAAAAAGGTCCACTTTTCCACATAGAATGTAAAGTTCAATGCATCTGAAGGTTGGCCCAAAGTTTTGAAAGTCATGGTAATTAGCTGAGGAAAGTTATATCACTTGTCCTCCAGGAAGGAAGGTCCACTGTCCTCAAAAGGTTTTAGGGAATCCTCGTCTATGTATATGGCACTCGGAGAAATAATTCTTGAAAGGAGGGCTTACTATTGACTTAAAGTTGAAATCTCAGCTTAGACAGCTCAAGAGCAGAATGAAGAGGGAATCCAAAGGAACGCTTGGCAGCTGGGTTGACAGCTGGGGTGGGGTTTATCTTGCTCAGTTGTCTCTGATGCTCTTCAGTGGATAACTAGGGGTGAAAAACTCAGAACCAGGCTGGGGCTCGGAGTAATATTCTTTTGCCTGATCCAAAAACAGCTTTCAAGTTCCTGTCAGTGCGAGCTCCTGTAAGCGGTGAGGGGACACTGGCAAGGTATCTTCACAGGGTTCTGAACACTCACCCGTGTGTTCTGAACACTCACCCCTGTGAAGGTTCCACTGGCACTGGTATCTTCACAGTGTTCTGAACACTCACCCGTGTGTTTGCCGTGCGCGGAGACCCATGTCCCAGAAAAGGAGGATACTGGTAGTTGCCCATCTTCTCTCCTCAGCTCATGACTGGCAGGGTCCCCTTTGGCTGCCTTGCTATTGGAAAGCCTGTTTGTCACGGGGCTGGGCAGCGAATTCCGGGGCCTCTGCTACATACTGCTTCTGCTTCCAGTAAACAGGAGGTCTTGGGGTGGCCCCCTCAGGATCAATCTGCTGGTGGTCAGGACCTGCTAGGGTTAATGCTAGGGTGGTGAGTAGCCTTGCCCACATCTGGGTACAGGTTTGCGAGTTTCCTCACAATTTATTTTCCTTTTGTAGTTATCCTTCCTTTGTGAGGCCTCAATCTTCCTCGTTGTCTCTGTTATCTATGCCATTTTTTTCTTTGTCTGTGTCTTTGTTGCCAAGATTCCTGATCATCCATGAAGTGGATGGTTAGGTACTTGGGTACATGTCCCCATTTTGTGTCAACAAAGGTTTGAAAAGTCTTGCGGGAGAGCCAAAATTCGTCAAGCACTTACAATCTGGAGACTTGCAGGTTGAGACCGCTTGTTCCAAACACTCAGACTGCTCCTGACAGTCAGAGAGATTGGTGAAGTGGCTGTCGAGGTCACTCCCCACAAAACTTTGAATTCCTCTTAGAATGTGATCACTGAGTGATGCTTTCTCAAAGTCACCAAGGAGGAAATGCTCCCAGAGCTCACTCCTTAAGGAGTAACAGCAGTCCATCAGGTTTCGACGTGTCTTTATTTTGATTGTGCTGATGAATGGGTTCGAACTGCTCTCTGAGTTTCACCACCAGTCTGTTGGCCATGAGCCAATAAATGTTGCAGTGGCAACATTTATTGGACTGTATCATCCATGCAGCTGTCTCTTCAGTTCCTCAAACTTCGACACAGTTTCCTCGTTTTCAAAAACTGTAGTGGAATCCAGTTTGCACTGCAGTACATAAGGCTCACAACAAGGCTTAGGTGATGTTTTGGAGATATCCGATATCCCCCAATCTTGATGCATTCAAATGTGCTAGGGCAAAAGCCCATTTCATCCAGAACCAGGAGGTATCTTGGATCCAATACATCTCTTCTATCACCTGCATAACCAGTTCTAAGGTCGTGTGGGATAAAGTCCGGAAGATGGATGAGAACTACACATCCCATTCATTATCGATTCTGGAGCACAATAGACAGGCAATTGCTGATCCCAAAGCTATTGCCGACACTCTGGAGGAATCGTTCTCAATTTCTTCTTTGTCCTCTTATTCCCCCAAGTTTCTGACCCAGAAGAGCAAGGCCAGATGCTCTCTGTGTCCTTCCACTCAAATGGACTGGAGCCTTATAACAGGCCATTCACAGCAGAGGAGCTTCGCCCTGTTCTGCACATCTGTCAGGCCAGACAATGTCCATTATGCCATGCTCCAACATCTTTGACCATCGAATAAGGATCTGCTGCTCCGTCTTTTCAACCACAGTTTTCTTGATTAGCAGTTTCTGGACTCCTGGCAGAAGGCTATCATCTTAGTCTTTCCCAAGCCACGAAAGTATCCCAAGATTCCTTCCATGCAATAGCATTTATGAGCTATGTATGCAAGATATTGGAAAGAATGATAAATTGCCAGACTCATGTGGTATTCAGAACATCACAACTTCTTTCCAACATGTGTGGCTTTCATAGTCAATGGTCAACTCTTGACCATCTGATACACCTCAAATCGACTATCAGAAATTCGTTTTTAAAACAGCCTCCAGCGCTTTGGCTTGAGAGGTCACATGCCAATCTTCATCTCCAACTTCTTATCACATTCTTTTCATGTGGCAACACTCTGTCACTGCCTTACTCCCAAGAACAGGGGTACCACAAGGCTGCATTCTGAGTGTTATGCTTTTTGTTATCAAGATTAATTCTATTACTAGACAACTTCCTCCATCTGTAGGCAGTGCCCTCTATGTTGATGATTTTAACATCTTTTGCTCTTTGTCCAGCATGAGGGTCATTGAAAGACAACTGCAAAATGCCTGAACAGTCTTTTGGTTTGGGCTATGGCCAACGGATTTCGGTTCTCCCCACAGAAGACTGCTTTTGCTATAAACGTAATATTCATCTGAATCCTGAGCTTCAGCTTGGGGATAACATCATTCCAGTTGTGGCAGAGACCAAGTTTCTCTGTCTTTGATGGGAAATTGACCTTTTTACTACAGGAATGTCATCTCAGGTGCAAGTGCACATGGGCATCTTGAACCTGAGATGACTTTCAGTTGAAACTGGACTACAAATCCCAGGTGTACGACTCCACCCAGGATTTGGTGGTGTAGGTGCTGGGCCTCTCTATCATCAGGTCTTTGTATGGGGCTTTCCACACCTCACCAGTCCTGAGTCTTTATGTTGAGACCAATGAACCATCTTTATCTTTTTGTAATCAGTAGTTGTCCATACAGTATGCATCTCAATTGCGATCCCTTCAGGGCCATCCTACTTGGGACTGTGTTTTCAGTCCAAAGTGGGAGATGCTTTATACTAATCATCTGATTGCCATTCATCTTTTCAGTTTGCTAGTCCAAGGCTACCTTAAAGACATCAACACCAACATCAATAACATCACACAGTCAACAGCTGAGTCACTCCCACTGTTTCCTTCTCCTGTGATTTTTTCCCTTTGCAGTATGGGGAAAGCTTTACTCCCAACTGTTTATAGCTGTGTGTAGCAGCAACTCTTTGCCAGCCATCATGCTGAATACCCAGACTTCTTGCCTGTCTTTACAGATGGCTCAAAGCCCAGTACATCAGTGGGATCAGCCATGATCTGCTCTAATGTAATCATTGCAGACTAGATCTCACTGCATTGTTCCATCTTCACTGCAGAGTTGCATGCTATCAGCCTCACCTTGGACCATGTGGCGGCTAAGCATCATCGTTGTACTTGCTCGTCTCCACTTAGAGGTCACTCATTTATTACTTATTTGTTTCTCCTACAGGCAGATGATGAACTTAAGTGGGAGTTTTGTGACACCATTTTATACTTTAAACATATTTTAATCGAATTTCTGTGTTTTAACATCAAGCGACATGTGTATTTTAATTTCCATGATTTTATGTATGAGCCTTTTACACTCTGACATCTTTTATCTGATCATTGCTTTTTACCCACAGTTTTTTATTTTTTTTTTAATATATTGGATATTTTATCAGACTTTAATATTACATAATTTGTGGTTTTGTTATAGATAACCTGGGTTGATTTTATTCTGTATTTCTATGTTATCATTGTTTTACCTGTTATGTTTAGACTTATGTTTGATTTACATCTTGTCCTCTTGTTGTTATTTTAAATTTTGATTGTGGGTTCTCTTATCTTTTATTTTATCATCTATTTCACACATGATGGTCTGAGGTGCCCATGTGCCATTAAATCCCAAACAACTAAATCTGACAATTAAAAGTGAAGTTTTCAAAGAAATGGATTTCGAGAATATGTAACTTTACCAAATGTATTGGGATACTTCCATATTTTTGTGAAAAGGAAACCTTGTTAAAAGCTCTCTAACATCGAAAATAAGCGTTTTTTTTTACAGAGAAATGAAAGAGGAGATAAATTATCAATCTCATTCAGATTTATCCAAATCTCTTTTAAAAAATATTCCTTTAATAGGTATTGAAACTGAATTATTTGGCAGCAGTGGCTGCCCATCCTAAACACTTTCAAAATTGATGAAAACTACAAAACCATTGATGGAAATTAAAAAATCTTTCGATGAAAACTGAAAAATTCTAATTCAGACAAACTTTCAGAATACAGTCAAACTCATATAATTAATAAAGATTTTGTGAAAGAAATTTTGCCGATATACTGGACTTGGACCCGCATCTCTCCAGAAACATGTCAGAGTATTCTATCATTGAACTAATGCCAGTGAGGTGAGGGTGGCTCAGTTGGTAGCGTGTCAGACTCGTAATATGTAGTTCCCAGGTTCGAGTCCCAGCTGGGTCAGTGTTGAAATTTATCTCTGCAAAATTTCCCGCCCTGCTCACAGTCAGTAGGGGACACTAATGGGCTTGGAAAGGCTGCCATCTGTCAGGTGGGACATTAAGTCATGGCCCAGTGTGCAAGAGAGCCATACCCTGTGCACGTTAAAGAACATGCTTAATGGCCTTGATGGGAGGTTGCCATCTGTCTCTCAACAGCTGTTCCAGTGGGTCCCCTCCCCCAACATTCTCTGAGCCTTCGGGGTCCATGTGACCTGACTATTTAGTCCATGGTGTGCAAAAAAACTGCCACTTGGAGGTAAAACAACCCAACCCAACTAATGTCTAACTCTGTCTTTTTTCCGCTAATTTAAGACTAAACTCTTCACCAAGATTTTCAGGCCAACTGTTGGTGCCATCTATGATCTTGGGTGGCAACTATTACTTTTTATATTGCACTGAGTAAGATGGAAATAAATAATAAAATCTCATCACACTATTTAGTGTTATTAATGATTTAAACACAGATAATAATCGCAGTGTTACCTGCTGACTTTTTGATGTTGATAAATCAATATTTTGCAGAAAAAATTTCTCTGACTTATGGGATTTGAACCCGCATCTCTCCAGAAACATGCCAGAGTATTCTACCATTGAACTAATGCCAGCTGTCTTTTTTCCGCTAATTTAAGGCTAAACTCTTCACTGAGGGTTCAGGGTGTTGTAAATATGATGAAATTAGCCTCCAAACTAGGGGCTCCCTACACCAGTCACAATGGAAGGGCGAGATAGTGGATGCAGAGGAAACTGCCTGTCAGCTATCTCAAAAAACAAAAGGTTCTATTCAGGAGAATTTAAAATACAGAACATTAGATCTTGCAGAATAGGCCAATGTTCTGAAAGAAGTCAATGACCATATGGAAGTGCACTCGCTGCAGCTTTGCACTATGGTTGTTGCCAAGAAGGGAGGTGATGGAATAGTCAGGGGTTCCAATAGCATGAAGCTCCTGGAACAAAGTTTCTCGTTCGGCATTGTAGTGGAAGCAGTTGAGCAGAACATGTGATACAGTCTCAGGTGTGCTGCAAGTGGCACAGTCTGGATTGTAAACTCTGCCAAGAGTGTGAAGCATAGAATTGCTGTAGATGACACCAACTTGGAGACGATGAAGGAGGGTCTCCTCAGATCTGCGGAGATTACCGAGGTTAGGACCAGTGAGAGAAGGTTCAACCAGGTACCTGAATGGGGAACAGTTGCTGTCCTTCTGCCACTGAGCAAGACGATACTGGCCAATCAGATGTGGGACAGAACTCTTGCAGTCGCTGAGAGAGAGAGGGTAACTAGTTACACACCTCTGACTCTCCAGTGCATCCTTCACGGTGTGATCAGCGAGCTCATTTCCAGGTATCCCTACATGGGAAGGGATCCACTGGAAATGAATTGTGATTCCGGCAGAAGTGACCTTGGAGCAAATCTCCATAATCTTCTGGATGAGGAAGAGGTTACAGCTCTTGCTGTCTCGCTTCTGGAGAGCTTCCAAGGCTGACTTGCAGTCACAGAGGATGACAAGTTGCCACTCTCCAGGCTGAGTATGAAAAGTGCAGCCTCAAGAATGGCATGAAGCTCAGGTGGAGGAGGTTAGATGCGGGAGACGGAAACCTCTGGCAATGCCAATATTGGGGATGGCAAAAGCAGAGGCAGCATGTTGCCTCTCCCGATACACAGATCCATCAGTGTAGACCTCAGTACATCTCTCATATCATTCAATGACATAGGAGGTGGAGAGAAGTCTGATGGCCAATGGATCAGAGTCGCTCATTCGACCAAGAGAAGGGATAGTGAGATTTTCAGGCCAACTGATGATCTCGGGTGGCAACTATTATTTTTTATATTGCACTGCGTAAGATGGAAATAAATAATAAAATCTCTGGCATGTTTCTGGAAAGATGCGGGTTCAAGTCCTGTATGTCAGCAAAATTGTTTCCGCAAAATATTCATTGATTTATCAATGTCAAAAGGTCAGCAGGTAACACTGTGATTGTCATCTATGTTTAAATCATTAATAATGCTAAATAGTGTGATGAGATTTTATTATTTGTTTCCATCTCAGTGCAATAGAAAAAGTAATAGTTGCTATCTGAGATCATAAATGGCGCCAACGGTTGGCTCGTCTTAGACTTAGTCATTATGACAGTCATGGTTTGCTTACTACTGAAGTTGAAGAAAAATGGGACCATTTTAAACAGGCTTTTTTGGAAACTAAGAGTACTCCTTTAGGAAAAAAAAGAGCAGAGGAGGCAGAATTATTTGAGTGATAAGGCGTTGGGTTGTTTTACCTCTGAGCGGCACTTTTTTTGCACACCATATGCTAAATGGCCAGGTCACATGGACCCTGAAGGCTCAGAGAAGGTTGGGGGAGGGGACCCACTGGAACAGCTGTTGAGAGACAGATGGTAGCCTCCCGTCAAGGCCATCCAGTGTGTTCTTAACGTGCACAGGGTATGGCTCTTCCGCACACGGGGCCATGGCTTAACGTCCCATCCGACGGACGGCGGCCTTTCCAAGCCCATTGGTGTCCCCTACTGACCGTGGGCAGGGTGGGGAATTTTGCGGAGATAAATCTCAATGCTGACCCAGCTGGGACTCGAACCTGGGAACTACAGATTACGAGCCTGGCGCGCTACCGACTGAGCCACCCCCGCCCCTTCGTTTTACATGATTACAGATTTGGTTTGTGCAGTACAGATTGATAATTTTATTAATGTATCATCCTTACACTTGATAAAAGCTGATTAATCTGAGCTTACATAAAAAACACAATTTTACATAAAAACAATATATATAATATACACCGAAGAGCTAAAACATTATGACCACCTCCTAATATGATGTTGGTCCTACACATGCCACAATAACAGCTCTTACTCGGCAAGGCATGGATGCTACAAGATTTCTAAAGGTGTCTTGTGGTATCTGGTACCAACACCTTACCAGTAGATCCTTTAACTCTTGTAAGTTACATGGTTGAGCCACTGCAGATCGGATATGCTATTCCAACACAAACCACAGATGCTCAATTGGATTGATGTCTGGGGAATTTGGAGGCCAGTGCAATACATGGAAGTCTTTCTTATGTTCTGTGAACCATTTTCTAACAATCCGGGCAGTGTGGTATGACACATTATCCTACTAAAGGAAGGCACTACTAGGGGAGAATACTGTTGCCATGAAAGGATGTACCTGGTCTGCAATGATGTTTAGATAGGTGGTAGATTTATACTCTACATGAATGACTGGACCCAGGGTTTCCCAGCAGAACACTGCCCAAAGCATTACACTTCCTCCACTGGCTTGTTTTCATCCTATGGTGCATCCTGGTGCCAAAACTTCCCCCAAGATAAACAATGCATACATACCTGGCCATCCACATGATGTAACAGGAAATGAGATTCATTGGACCAGACGACCTTCTTCAAAGTTCAGTTTTGATGCTCGCCTGCCCTTTGTAGACACTTTTGATAGTGAACTGAGGTTAGCATAGGCACTTGGAGTGGCCTGCAGCTAGGCAGCCCCATTTTCAGCAGGATTTGATGTACTGTGTATTGTGACACGTTACTCCCATAACCAGCATTCAAATTACAGGCGAATTACCCCAGAATATCCCATCTGTTAGCTCATACTATATGGGATAGCCTTCGTTCACCTTTAGCATTGATGAGCCATGGTCGGCCCACACTTTGCTGGCAGTTCATGGTTGTTCCCTCCTTGGACCACTTTTCGAAGGTACTAACCATGGCTGACCATAAGCACCCCACAAGCCTTGCTGTCTCGGAAATGCTCTGACCCAGTCATCTGGCCATTAAAATTTGGCCTTTGTCAAACTCACTTAAGTCCGCTGCCTTTCTTATCTGAAGAATAAGAATAACACTGATTGACAGCTCAGTATCAGGTGTTATTTATACCGTTTCATGACCTTGAACGCGCACCATCATTTACCTGCAGTTGTTTCGATTTGCATAAAGAATGCACTGGTCATAATGTTTTGGCTCTTCGGTGTATGTTATGAAGTAGCAGTTGTATTTTGTCAAGGGAGATTATTAGACTGCCATCCCAAAATAAAAATCAATTGAATGGTTTTAATTGAATCAATTGAATGGTTTAATTGAATCAATTGAATGGTTTAATTTCAAGAATAAATGGATAATATTAAATTCCTATATTAATAAAATCATCTTCTGTAAAAAGTTATATGTATTCTTTTGCTTAAAATTATCTTCATGTCATTGTAATGCAAAATGTCACATGACATCTAAATGAAATGAAGCCTGTTTTTAATCTGCAATGAGATCTGACTTCTCTAGACTAACTTTTACACAAAATTTTTTAATATAACATATTTTTAACAAGTTTAACTTTGTAGACTATTATATAGGCTAAATGTAGCTGATTTGTAAGTACACTGTTTCATAAAATATCATGTAAATAATAATTTCACAAAATAAAGCACCAAGTGTTGGTACAAATGTGTAATTTCTAACTTATATTCAGTTCACAAATATTCTTCTTCCAAATTCAACTTCAAATCAATAGTGAACATCTACATTAGTGAAGAGTATTTTTTGTGACCAAATAGAAATGTCTGAGAAATTAATCTGAGCTTATCAGAATTAGTGCAAATAAAGTACTAATAATGTTAAATTAATACTTATTATTACTGCTGAACTGAAATTTGAGATAAATATTTATAAATAAAACTTTCATGTTTGTTTTATTCATAACAAAGTTTATTTCAGAACCTATCTCGCTTTTTCCACATAAGTTGTTGGTTTTAATTTGCATGGTTATTTGCCAGAACCTATCTACTGTGTAAATCAAGGGATGGGTGTACATACTTTTTATTATGAATACTTTTTTTTACGTTCTTTACAGTTATAGCAAATTTTTTTCATTAAGGTCCTTTAGTCAGAACATATGGATTCATGAATATTGACAAATTTCCATGCTTTTATATTCTGAAAATTAATACTTTTGCTGTGGTTTTTTTTTTTTTTTTTTTTACACCTCTGTGGATTTCTGTCACTTTCCCTAACTGGGGGGACATGTTTGTCCACCAAAGAGAGATCATTAAAATTTCAAACTGTCATTGAAGATCTACCTCACACCCCAGACTCTGGATTAATCAACCTGGACTTACACATAAGCTAACTAAGCTACTGCTTAGGGCCTCGTGATATGAGGGGCTTCCAAAAACAATGCATTTCAAGTGTTACTATGTAGCAGTAGTGAATGTGCATTAGTACACTGGCAGAAATTGAAGAAAGAACACCATTAACATCATCATCATCCTCAAGCAGCCATGGGCTACGGAGGTCCAACCAGACTGCAATTTAGATCTCCAAGCAAGTCTGTCCTGAGCTACATCTGCTGCATCAGGCCACTGAACATCAATTCTAACAAGGTCCTGTTTCACATTGTCTGCCCACCGCATCCTTGGTCTCCCCCACTTTCTGAAGCCTTTAGGCACACTGTTCGTAACCCTATTCGCCAATCTATAATTATCCATACGGGCAACATGGCCAAACCAATGGAGTCTCTCTCTGCACAATATGCTGCTTAAAGGAGGTTGCAGACTCCTTTGCCTAACCTCATCATTAGTTACAAAGTTAAACCACCTAATACACAAGATACTGCGTAAGCATCTGGAATCAAAAGCATCCAATTTCCTGTTACCTTGTTTACAAAGTGTCCAAGTTTCACTACCATTTACTAACCCTAGAAAGAACCGAACTATTATACAGTCTAATTTTAGTCTTTAGGTGTATACACCTATTTCTCCACACTCTCCATAGAGTCTTAAAAGTCCCGGCAGCAATCCCTATCCATCTGTTAATCTCATGCCGCACATCACCAGTATCTGTTACATAGCTCCCAAGATAATTAAACTGTGACACCTGTGCAAGACTGCAGCCATTCAGATTAACTGAATCACAGCTTGCCTGGCCAATTTACATTACTTTAGTTTTCTCTCTGTTTATAACCAAACCTACTCTACTACCAGTTTCATCAACAGCTCGAATTAAGCAACACCATTAACAATTGAAGCGAAATCTATGAAATTTATTTAGTAGAAACAACTTGTTGAGAAAGGACAGTGATCACACATGTGAAGTGATTCAATGTTTATTTTACTTTTTAATGAGTATTACATTTTACAGAAGGCACATTTTAATAAGGTGTTGAACCTCCTTTAGCAGCAATACAAACTTCCAATCTCCAATGCAATTGGTCGTACAAATGCTAGATATCACGCTGGGGGATACCATTCGATGCGCTTTCAACTTTGATGCTTAATTCAGCAATAGCCATTGCCTGCCACAGTCCATGGATGAGTTTTTCCAATCCAGTCCCAGACTTGCTTGATTGGAGACAAGTCTGGAGAGCATGCTGGCCAAGAGAGTTGGTGCACTGCCTGAAGAGCATGTTGAGTTGCCTGGGCAGAGTGCGGGCAGGCGTTATTCTGCTGGAATATCACATTTGGGATTACACTCAAATATGGCAGGACAACTGGCTGTACGCTGTCACTGACATACGTATTGCTATTCAGTGTACTCTGTACAAACACCAGACATGTACGAGAGTGATAACTAATCGCTCCCCAAACCATGATACCCAATGTGGACCCTGTGTGTCACTGGCAGATGCACGATGGAAAAAGCCACTCACCATGTCGCTTTTGGATGTATAAATGACCATCAGATGCTCCTAAGCAGAATCGGCTTTCATCACTGAAGGCTACAGACTGCCATTCTTCCCTCCAATGAACTCATTTTTGACACTACTGCAAACATGCTCGACAGTGACGAGGTGACAGTGGTAACCGTGCCCGTAGTCCTGCTTCCAACAGATGATAGCGTATCATTCTTGTAGATACCCTTGGTACAACAAGGATTGACTTTGTGACACCGTAGTAGCCATCCACTCTGCCACCACCACCCTCCTGATCCTCCAATCCTTTCGTGCATTTGTAACTCTGTGTTGCCTGGAACCACATCTGAGTGCGCAAATGCTTTTCTGACCATCGATGCCACAATCACAACATGACACAAGACGAATAACTTCTTTCTTCATGCCCTAGTCCTTAAATACGAGCTGTATACATTTGCATGTTGTCATCCTCAGTGACGTCATTATTTCATCCAATGACTTTCAATCTTGCATCACGGTTTCTGCTGCCCTTAACTATTAGCATATTATAACATGACGTTCCTAAAGGAATTTCTTCTGGGTGTTCTTTTTTCAATTTCAGTCAATGTATTTATAAATAGCAACAATCAAGGATTGATTGAATGTTTAATGCAATACAATTTCCAGCTTATAGCAACCTCTCACAAGTTTTTGTTTATTAATATCTATCTCCCCTTTCTTTAATATTATTTTTCTTTTTTATAATCTTCATGAAACATATGCATAGTTTAAATTTTCTTTCAATAATGAGCATTGCAACTCAGGATTTACTTCCAAGTATCAATCAGAAAATGTCACTCTCTTATTTAAAGTTTGGGATATAGAGACATGATGGCCTTAAAGGAGCTGCAAAGGAGGGGGGGGGGGGAAACAAAGATAACCAAAGGTTACAAGATAAATCCTGTAGAAGAAGAAATATAAACAGAGCTGTCAGCTTTCACAGATTTGAAATCCCAGATGTGTTGCAATTACTTCTCAGGAGTCATTTAAAGTTACAAAGAAGGGACTTAGTAAATTGTTTTATGACAGGATGCAACTATAATGTTGTTTCAGGAGCACTGATTGTTTCCCAAAGATGTCCATAGCAGGCTTTCTCGCATGGTTATCAATAGTGGTTTTGCCTTTCATCTTAAATGTCTAAGAGATTTCAATAAATGGTAGACTTGTAATTTCCAGAAATTGGTTCCTTGATGAGGGAGGGGGTTCTCAGCAGCTACCTGAGGACAAACATAATGAGTGGTTATTCATGGCTCATGGGAGGCTGTGGAGAGTTGAGAATGGTTGGGTGTGGTGAGGACGATAGGAGGTATGGGTGTCATTAACCCTTAAGACCAGTGCCAGATCTAGGAACCTTGAAAGCAAAAGAGGAAATTCCCTTTTGGTAATACCAAACATAGCAAAATCTTTGAAAGACACAATTTAAAGTACTTTCTTACTCAGAAATTAATAAAAAATAACCTAAAATTCTCTCTCATTGAGCAATAAATTTTTAAAGTTCATCCTTCAAACTCTTTGCATGTTAAAAATTTTTTAGGAGAAAACTCAGATGCTTTTTTGAGCTCTGTCTTCAGTGAAGTTACACTATATGGTGATGTTAGGGCTGTTTAGAGCTTCTTTCCACATGTCATGAAGGGCAATTCCAGCGTCTTGATTGCAAGTGGAGATGAGCGAGGTCATTATTTCAATATCCTCGCAGACTATGTTCTGTAGAAAGTAATGCACATGCAAGCAGTGTGGCGGAAAAGCTTATGATTTTCTTCAAATATGGAGCTGAGCTCCAAATCGATGTGAGATATGTAAAAGGGAGAAGTACAATATTGGCTAACACATAGCAGTGCCAGATGCGCAGGTGAAACAGCATTTGTGTAATTGTTAACAATGTCAGATCTCAGTCACCTCCAAAGAGGCATGATCATTGGTGCATGTCTTGCAGGAGCTTGAGTAACCAGAATGGTGGAAATAGTAGGTGCCACATGAGGAGCTGTATCAAAGATTTTGACTACCTATTGAAAAGGACAGAGCATTGCTTCCAAACATGCAAATTGTGGGCACCATACGAAGTTGTCAGATAGGGATGGGGGAACATTGACATGGATTGTACAATGGAAGCACAAGACCACAGCACTGCAAATAACAGCAGAGTTGAACATCAGTTGGAATGATCACGTTTCCGTCATAACAGCTCATCAGGAACTTTGTGTCGGTATTTATGGCTGTGCTACAATCCACAAACCTCAGATTACCAGCATCAATGCAGCAAAACGTGTAAGGTGATGCAAAGCACATAAAAACCGGGATGCTAAAGACTGACATGTCATCTGGTCTGATGAATCGTGCTACACATTGTTTCCCACCACTGGTAGAGTATACATCTCGCAAAAACCTGCAGAAGCCTACCACCCCAACTGTTAAGCATGGAGGTGGATCCTTGATGCTGTGGGGTTCTATATAATGGCATTTCTAGGGCCATTACTTAATCTGCAGGGTCGTGTGACATCCACAACATATGAATTCATTTTCAGAGACCACCTGCACTCAATGTTGCAGGCATTGTTCCCTAATGACTGTCCCTGGTTTCAAGCATATAATGCACCCCATGCATAGTGCGAAACATGTCAAATTGTGGTTTGCATAGCATGAGGATGAAGTACAGCAGCTACCCTGGCCACTCTCAATCTCCAGACCTCAATATTATTGAACATTTGTGGGAATATCTGGAGAATATCTATCACACTTTCCACCACCTCCAGCATCACTGGCACAGTTGGGCCATATTTTACAGGAATAATGGTCCCACATTCCATTACCATAGGTGCATGATTTGTATAAGTCTATTCCATGACGAATTGCATCTGTTCTGAATGCTCGAGATGGGCCTACAGCTTATTAATAAAATGTTCTCAACAAACAGTACATGTTTCCATTACTTTGATAAACCCCTGTAAATGTCTCAGTTTTTTTAGACATTAGCAGTGTTATAGAGTAATTCTAGTAAAAGGAAAATAAAGTTAAAAATTATTGTAAAACAAAACTGTGTAAAGAGCATTTCTCTTTAAAACCAGTTTTAATTTCTTTTTCACAGTAAAATTCTGATAGTCTTAGCACCATTAGGGCATAGATGGTGCCAGATTATTGGTATCCCAGACTATTATACTATAGTCCAAGAACAAAGTAGTTGTAAGTTGGCTTCTTTGAGAGAGTGTATAGTACCCTCTGTGCAGGCCTGTTCAACCTGCAGCTCAGTGCAAAAGAATTTGTGGCTCATAAAACAAATAATCATTGTATTGAACTAACTCATTTCTTCCAATTTTTTTTCCAAACATTTTTAGGTGTATAACTAAATGAATATACCAATGTATAATTTTGATTTTTTAGTCATTTCCTTGATTTCTTATAGTGTTTTTTTCCATTACTCATTAGAAATATATGTTATTGTTTTTAAGTAAATAATTCTTCCTGTGGCTCTTGAAGAATATAGTTTTTTCCCAGTGACCCTTCACTGAATTTGGGTTTGATGGGCCTGCTGTAGTGATTGGGTCACAGAATACCAAAAGACTTGGCTTCAAACTAGAGATTTAGTATGAAACTGTTACAAGTTATATTCATGAGATCTGTACTATTCTTACACTTTGGAAGGTAGGGAAGTTTCCTGTAGGTTCCTATTCTTGTAGGTCAAAACATTGATTCATATACATGATTAAAAAGACCTTCTTGCTCAGAAATTAATTAAAATAGCTTAAAGTTTTCTGTCATTAAGCAATAAAAATTTTGAGCTTCTAATTTCATTCAAGTCCATTGCATTCATAAAGGATACTTCGTAGATGATTTACAATAAGTTAAACAACAGTTGATTTGTTTAACTTACACAATTAATGTTTCAATTTTCTCAATGTCTATGTTGATTCTAAAAAGAATAATATCTTTATATACGTTTACGTTTTTGGTTCGACACCCCCAATGGGGAGGAATTTTTGTTTTTAAATTTCACGTGGACAAGTTTCCCTAACCTAACCAGAGAGATAGCACCCCAGTTCTGTGTTATACAACTCAATGTTGTGCAACCTTGCTTAACTTGTATCTATTTTGCCCAAGATACTTTTGTTTTGCGTGTTTTACATTTTTCTTGTAGTATCAAATTATCTTAGGAACAGTAATTAAAATGAACAAATAATAAATAACAGATAAACAAAGTGTTGGCATTTGAAAGCACAGACAATGGTAGACTGACAATAAATTCCTTCAGAAACCAAACTGTCAGATTCCAAACTATAAGATGTCAGACTATTAGAGTTTTACTATAAAAAAGTACTCTCGTTATCAAATTATAGACACAAGATATTTTATATTTGTATATTTTCCATAATTATTTGTTACTTTTGATAATTTAAAATAATTATCTACTTTTAATTATTAATTTTTATATGTGATATTGAAAACAGGTCTTAAATATTGTAATGAAAGCAAAAATTTCAAAATGAAGTTACGAGTAACTCGATATAACACAGAGAACATGATTTATGTCACTTGCCCTTTCGAATGAGGAGTTAACTTTAAAAATAAGGTAGAGAATTCCAGTAGTTGTTCTCAGCTGGCTGGTAATAGTTGAATGAGTTACTTTTTCGTAAGACAGTGTGAAACAGAAATCTGTGACTTTGTTCACGATAGTCTAAGAAGAAATATTTTATATGGTGTGTGTGTGTGTGCATGCGAGAGTATTAAAACAGTTTATCAAAGTAGAACTTGTTAATGAACTCGTAGAAAAAATGGTAAATTAAAAATAAAGCATTGTTACCTGTATCACTGATTCTCTTTGTTGCACTTGGTTATACAGATAGTGTGGTAATTGTGATTATCAAGATAATTTTGTGATGAAATATAGCATATTGGTGTTTATTAAAAATAGAAAGTGTTTATGGTTTGTGATTAGTGTAGTTTTTGTTGCCATAGTAATTAAATTAGTTCTTTTATAATTAGATGGTTCATTTTTGAATTCATACTTGGTTAACCACTAAATTTGCAACAATATTGTGATTTTAAAAAAGCTTATACCAGTAGTAAAGAATCACAGGATAAGTCCTGTAGACATGGAACTCATGAAATAATGTACTGAAAAAAATTTGGTTTTGCTATGAGTGAGAAAAGTTTAGCCATTGGTGGTGTAGTGATAGCATAACTTGCATGTTTCCTGGAGACGTGGGTTCAAATACCACTCATGGCAAAACCAAATTTTTTTCAGCTCATTATTTCAAAAGCTTATACATTACTGTCTAGAAAATAGCAAGTTGTTGTTGTTGTTTTGTTTGTTTATTTCATAAATATATAACTGTTAATATAATCTCACATTATTCTAAATATAAATATTTGTAACAATAAGTTTATGGATCTGCACATACAAAAATTAATGGAAAAATATATATGTATTGGTAACTTTTTCCAAAGATTTGTGTGTGACTCAGAATACATTAATATTCCAGAGATAAATTAATTTTGTTCTAACGTTTGGTATTGTGCATGATTCTCTAGTTATCTATTCAGTAACATTGTATCATTCTTAAATTAAATGATTTGATTTGATTTCTATCACCTATTTATCAATCAGCAGGATCCCAAGGAGCCATTTCATTATATGAAGTGAATTCATACAAATACAAGCACTGTTGGAATTTGGAAGATATTTATGTGCAATAATTTATGTCTTTTATATTTTATCTTCGGTTATTGATGAAAAGGAAATATAAACAAGTCAGATTTAGTGTTATTACATTGTAGTTTTTACATTTTGTAAAATTACACTGTTGTAGAAAATAGATGAAAACATGCTCCAGTTTACCTTTGTTAGAAACTTCATCACTTTTAAGGCCAAATAATAAGTGTAGTACAAAAGTAAATATTAAATATAAAAAAAACCTCTTCAAATAATAGTTAATCTCATTTATTAATTAAGTGATACAGTTATAAAATCATACCAAAATTTTGAAGAAATTTGTTTAAGTGTAATAAGTAGAACATTCTCAGTGAAAATAAATCACAATAAATTCTAGTTATAAAGATAAACCATAATTTTTATGTCAATGCCTTATAATTTTTGCATGATTTTTTAAGGCAACCAGTGACTGAGCTTTTGCTGTTGAACTATTGGATATAAAAATTGAAATGGATTACATTTTATTAGCTTAAGTAAAGTGTTGTAATTTTTGCAAGCTGTTGCTGAATATTTAGTGATAATTAAAAAATTAAGTTGCTTAGCATTTCTTATATGAAAATTGGAGATAATTATTTTTTTTAATGTTGATTATGAAAATAACATCAGAACTATTGTCCCATGCATAATTTTTATGCAAAATGTAAATGCCTCTTAAAATTTATTAATTATAATTTACTATAATATTAAATATAAAATTATCTGTCAAATTTTTGGGCCAGAAAAAATTTGTTCTTTAATCATCATTTATTGTTGGAAAAAACTGCTTTAAATGTGTAAATTCTTAAAAGTTGTTGGGTTGTTGTTTTTTTATAATGACACTTTCCCAAAATTCATTAAACATTTTAACTCCAATGATATTTATTATTTTTGCTGCCAGAATGTCATTTTAGTTACTTCTGCTGCTTGTTTAACACAATGGTATAGCAAGTTATTCTGCTTATTTGATAGGATCTAAAATAGCATTTTAACCCTTAAAGTGTAAGCAGGGTTTACCATTTTTTAAAATTAGGCTTAAGTAGCATTCATTTCAATTTAAATTTCTGTAGTTTTATTATTCAGAATGAAATTCTCTTTCATTTGGTGTGTAAAAAAAAAAATACCCCCTCAAGCAGCTGCTTGCCACAGAGGTCTGGCAGGAGCCTGTCTAACATGACATATATATATATCTTGTAGTCACTGAAATATAAAGTTTTAAAGTTCAGTTGTTTTCTGCTGACAAAAATAAAAATTTATCTTGGACATAATTGTTTGCATTTTGAGAAACCTGACACTTTAAGGGTTAAAAAGTGTTAGCCCCAGAGAAAGTTTTGGTCATGTAATGCCACTGCTTCAGTTAAACTTTAAATGTTTTAAAATAATTTTATTAATTTTTTTTCAGAGTTGTTTATCCCTTTTTAGTTATATTTTTCAGTTTTCATTTAATTAACTTGTTTTCATAGCAAAATTAATTTTTATGGCACTACATTACTTAGGCTTAGAATTTGCTGATTATCAAAAAAGCTGAATATATGCATTATGCATAAATTAGAAAAAAATAAATAATTAATTGACTGAAGGGATTTGCACCAAATTTCTAGGAATTATTAGAAATATTTTGAACTATTTATATTAAAAGAATAAAATAAATACCCCCTCAAGCAGCTGCTTGCCACAGAGGTCCGACAGGAGCCTGTCAGTTTATACACCAAAGTAGGTCTGTGAGGATGGCGAGACCTCAGCAGAAAGGCAACACAAACATCCATGGCTTACCCGGAGCTTGAAACCAGGTCCTTTAGATCAGTAGCCAAGTGTGGTAACCACTCGACCATGGGACGGATGGCTTTTATATTACAAAAGTAAAATTATTTAGAAAAACTGAAAAAAATACTTTTAATTTTATTAAAATTAAAAAAAATGCTTAATAATTTAACTTTTCTTTTTTTTTCTTCGAATATTTGAAATTTTATTATTCACAATTAAATGCATTCTTTGGTATTTAACATGACTATTTCGTTTCATTAGTTGCTTCAGGATGTTTTAAATTTTGTATTTTCTGAAAACATTTTAATATTTACTTGCCCACCAGAGTGAGACCGGTTTCAGTAACCTGACGCTTTAGGGTTAAAAGATTATGGAATCAGTGGTTGTTTATTACACCCACCTCCTCCCCCATTTTCAAACAACCTAAAAGTTAAACTTCCCATCAGAAAATGGTATACTGAACATCATGAGTTAATGTGCTACAAATTAGAAAACATGATAAATAGTAAAATTTAACCCTGACATGTTGAAGAACCTGCCTGGCATTTCAGTTATCATGTCCTTGAAATAAATAGGAAAGTGTTGAAAATATCCACCCATCCACTTCCTAGACTCAAACACATGATCTCCTGCTTTAGCTCAACTGGGCAGCAACAGGCACTAACCAGGAGATCCTGTGTTCAAATCCTGCAGGTGAAATAGTGGGTTTTTTTATTACAAAATGACTATCACTGTAGTAAGATTCATTCCTTCATATTCTTGAAAACTTATGTACACTATGAGAAGCTTCTAGTTTGTTTGTTTTTTTATCCTATGCATAACAGGATGGGGGCTGGCTCATTTGAAAGCAGGCCAAGCTCATAATCTGTTGCTACCAGATTTCAGTACCAACTACTGCCTGTGAGGATAATTTTCTCTGCTAATCTCCATTATGACCTCAGTGCGAGAGAGAACACTGATGGACCTATAAAGACCACTGTTCTTCATATAGGACATTAAGTGTGGTCCCATCTGCAGGAAAGTAATACCCTGTGTATATTAAAGACACATTTGATGTCCTCTAAGGAAGCTTCCATCATTCTCGTAGCAGCTGCCCACTGGGTCCCCTTTCATCAACTTTCTCTGAGCCCTTGTGACCTGGCCATTTAAAATAACCAGCCTATTTGTGTACAAAAAAGTGCCACTCATAGGTAAAACAACCCAACCTACACATGGCTAGAGTTGACATGAATTTTTGCAGGGCCATGCAAAGTTTGTTGTTGTGCATGGGGAGGGGATTGACCCCCTGGAAAAATTCCTGACAATGCCTGTGCATTGTGTAGCCTCATTCTTGGGTGATTAAACATAAAAGGCTAGAAATTAAATACAGCATAAATGTACAAAAAGATTTTAAAGCAGTGATTTTCAAAAATGGTGAAAATTAATATCAGTAATAACCTACATGCTATCACACTAGAAACTCGTTTCAAGTAACTCCTTAATATCTTGAGATAAAATTTCTAAATAAGGAATTGTTCACTGAAATGGATGGTGCTTTTGTTGAAAAAACTTCACCATTTCGAGATCTGTGCTGTAAAATACTGCATGTTTGCCTTCAAGACTCTTCAGTCCCCCTTCTTTCTCTCTGATTCAGAGCTGAGTGCAATTGCACCATCTCCTAGGCATCGTATCAAAAAGAAAAGAAATATTAAGTCTTTTGTCTCAGAGTGGTTAGCACGTTGAAGAGCAGTGAAGAAATATTAGGATTCAAATACCCAGTCTCTAGAAATGTGTGTTGCTGCTCTGAAGATTTTATTGTCTACCTCTCTATTCACTATATTAACAATGAAATGTGTGAAAGTCTTTTAATAATCAGCATTAAACATTATTTTTCATTAATGTATGGCTTCGATATCAATGTACACAGGCATGCACCATCTTTTAAAGTCTGAAGTGTAATAGAAGTGCATGGACCTATACACAAACAATCTGCAAGCATAAGAAAATTCCAGTCTTCATAAAATTGTCTCATACATATGTACAAAAATATATATTTATACATGTATGTTTAAAAAATAGAAAGGTATGATGCTTATATGCCACACAAACAGGAACTTCTTCCAAGAAGAGTTACTACACTGAATACATTAAATTTTAAAATAATTACATTATTTAATTAATGCAAAGAACAACAACACACTTTAACGTTATTTCGAAATATTTTTAGTACAAATATAAAATAATGAAATATATATTATTATATATATGCAGTACCGTCATCCAATAGTTTGCAACTGTTCAATCAATCCACTTATTAAAAAAATTTTTAAAGCTGAAAAAGAAAATTATCAATATTAATAACTTTTTAATAGCGAAATAAATGCATCCATGTAAATAAAATTGTTGTAATTGCTTTTTCTCAACTGATTTCGAAAAATTGTGATCTAAAAATAAAAATTAAATAAAAATTGCTATTAGTGCACCCAGTTATGAATATATAGGATGACACCACTGTATATATTTGAATAATGCATGTAAGGCATACAATTGAAATTACTGAACACAGGCACATACTAGAATTTAGTTTCAATGAGGGGTAGTATCCGAGAATTTAGATTCGGGGGGGTCTGAAAATTTAGTTTCGGGGAGGGGGTGAGTCAGTATAAGACTAGTAGGGTTTCCCATTACTGGAAAATATTCCAACTGACAGAAAAAGTTAAAATGGTATTCTATATGGAATAAAATTTTATACTTGTTTGTTTTTTTATATCTACTTTTAATGTCGGAACTAAAATAAAATTATACAAAGATGCCTGTTTTGGATTTCAAAGCATGTAGACAAGTTTATGATTTCGTGCAAGACAACGGGATTTTCGGGGAAATGATACCGAACCCCCATCCCCTGGGTACATTACCTAACTGAAGAGATTTACACCAAATTTCTACGAATTGTTCAGCATAAAATGGAACATTGTTAATAAAAATTTCTAAGCATAAGTATGTGTTCATAATTCTTAGTAGTGTAATGATTTTTGTGCAAAGAATAATATTTTTGAAGCAATTTGCTAAAATGATTCGAGGAAATTTAAAAGAAAAAAAGTGAAATTTCCTTCAGAAATATTAACATCATACATAACACATAGCCAACAAAAATTAAAAAAAAATTCATTCAAAAATACTGATATAACGAAATCAATGTTCTATTTTATTTATCATTATAAGCAAAATGTTTCCTAATAATTTTGAAACTAAATTATTTCTTTTGTTAGAGAGAATTCATTTAAGCATAGAAAAATCTCCCTGCAGATACTTGAATTACAGGTACCACAATCTCCACCCACGTACAGTACATTTCTGACAACACCACACGTGTCAATTTAAAGAATTATTTTTACCCATCATGCATCGCGACTGATGCCTCATGTTCCAAGTTTTGTCAAGGAGTATAGAAGAACAGGAGGCACCCTTTGAACAAATTCGTGAAGAATTTGTGCATGATTGATGGCCATTTATGCCCATCACCAGAGCCTCGCCAACAAGTTTATATGGAATTTGTGCATCATCATCCTCCAGCAGCCATGGGCTACGGAGGTCCAACCAGACTATGCAATTTAGTCTCCAATCATATCTGTCCTGAGCTATATCTGGCCACTGCACACCAATTCTAACAAGGTCCTGTTTGACAATGTCTGCCCACCGCATCCTAGGTCTCCCCCTCTTTCTGAGGCTCTTACTGTTCATATCCTATTCGCCAATCTATAATTATCCGTACAGGCAACAAGGGCAAACCAGCGGAGTCTCTCTCTGCACAATATTCTGCTCAAAGGAGGTTGCAGACTTCTTTGCCTAACCTCATCAGTAGTTACAAAGTTGAACCAAGTTGCCCAAGATACTGCGTAAGCATCTAGTTACCTGTTATCTTGTTTACAAAGTGTCCAAGTTTCACTACCATAACTAACCCTAGAAAGAACCGAACTATTATACATTCTAATTTTAGTCTTTACGTGTATAAGCCTATTTCTCCACACTCTCCATAGATTCTTAAAAGTCCCGACAGCAATCATTATTTGTCTGTTAATCTCATCTCGCAAATCACCAGTATCTGTTACATAGCTTCCAAGATAATTAAACTGAGACACCTGCTCAAAATTGCAACCATTCAGATTAACTGAATCACAGCCTGCCTGACCAATTTTCATCACTTTAGTTTTCTCTCTGTTTATAACCAAACCTACTCTATTACCAGTCTCATCAACAGCTCGAATGAAAGAGTTCATCTCATCAACATCATTTGCCAAAAGGGCTAAATCATCATCATCATCATCATCAAGCAGTTATGGGCTACGGAGGTCCAACCAGACCGCGCAGTTTAATTCTCCAAGCATATCTGTCCTGAGCTACATCTGCTGCATCCGGCCACTGTACAGCAATTCTAATAAGGTCCTGTTTGACATTGTCTGCCCACCGCATCCTAGGTCTCCCCCTCCTTCTGAGGCCTCTAGGCACACTGTTCATAACCCTATTCGCCAATCTATAATTATCCATACGGGCAACATGGCCAAACCAGCGGAGTCTCTCTCTGCACAATATGCTGCTTAAAGGAGGTTGCAGACTCCTTTGCCTAACCTCATCATTAGTTACAAAGTTAAACCACCTAATACCCAACATACTGCGTAAGCATCTAGAATCAAAAGCATCTAGTTTCCTGTTATCTTGTTTACACAGTGTCCAAGTTTCACTACCATAACTAACCCTAGAAAGAACCAAACTATTATACAGTCTAATTTTAGTCTTTAGGTGTATACGCCTATTTCTCCACAATCTCCATAGATTCTTAAAAGTCCTGGCAGCAATACCTATTCGTCTGTTAATCTCATGCCGCACATCACCAGTATCAGTTACGCAGCTCCCAAGGTAATTAAACTGTGACACCTGCTCAAGACTGCAACCATTCAGATTAACTGAATCACAACCTCCCTGACCAATTTTCATCACTTTAGTTTTCTCTCTGTTTATAACCAAACCTACTCTACTACCAGTCTCATCAACAGTTCGAATGAAAGAGTTCATCTCATCAACATCATTTGCCAAAAGGGCTAAATCATCAGCATAATCTAAATCAGAAATTTTCGTATCTCCAGCCCAATTAAGGCCAAAAGCTTTCCCTTGAAGTGAATTTCACATAACATAATCAACAACCAAACTAAAGAGAAAAGGAGACAAAATGCACCCTTGTCGAACACCAGAAGTAATGCTAAACCAATTGCTACAAGACTTACCAACTCTCACACATGACTCAGTGTTATTATAGAGAGCTTTCATTATGTTAACTAACTTGTCTGGTATACCATATGATTTCACAATCAACCACAAATTATGACGATCAACAGAGTCGAAAGCCTTTTTGAAATCAACAAAGCTAGCAACCAAAGGTTTCTGAAACTCTAAACATTTCTCAAGAATCTGCCTAAGTGAAAATATCTGATCTACACATCCCCTACCACTTCTGAATCCACATTGCTCATCACGCAATTGCCTGTCAACCAGATTCTTAATTCTATTAAGCACAATCATGGAAAGAACTTTACCTGGAACGGAGAGTAGGCTGATACCCCTATAGTTATCACAAGAACTGCGATCACCTTTTTTGAAAATAGGGATAATAATAGCTCTGGTAAAATCTTTAGGAACCATGCCTTTATCATAAAAGTTATTCAAAATTTCAGTCATCCAAATGGTAACAGAAACATTCCCAGCTCTAAGCATTTCCGTAGTAATTTCATCCACCCCTGGGGATTTATGAAGTTTCAGTTTAGAAATAGCCAAACTAACTTCAGATTGTGTTATAGGGCCAACATTAAAGTCAACAATGCATCTATCATCATTGCAAACAATGGGAGTAGAACTAACCACATTGTTTAGAACATCACTGAAATGCTCAGCCCACCTAGCCATGACAGAATCCTCCCCTTCTATAACCTTGCCTTGTTTATCCTTCAATCCCTGTATACCTGTTCGTTTTCTACCACACAAAACATTAACTATCTGGTACAGCTCTCTGCTGTTGTGCTGTCTAACTGCTTCCTCAGCTTTGTCAGCAAGGCCATCAAGCCAAAGATTCTTATCAGTAGTTAACTGATCCTTTACACGTTTATTAAGTTCTTTGTAATGCTTTCTATTAGGACTAGTAGGCTACTGATTAAGGACATTCCTGCAGTTCCTTCTTTCTGAAATAAGCTCAAGTGCCTTATCACTTAAATAATTCTGCCTCCTCTGCTCCTTTTTCCCTAAAAGAGTACTGTTAGTTTCCAAAAAAGCATGTTTAAAATGGCCCCATTCTTCCTCAACTTCAGTATTAAGCAAACCATGACTGTCATAATGACTAAGTAACCTATCATGGTAAGCTTTAGCTATAACTGGGTCTTTCAGAGCTTCAGTATTAAAGGTAAATTTTTTAACCCTAGCACAACACTTTTTAAGTTTAAGTTGCAAGACACTTTTAACAAGGTAATGGTCAGATCCAATTTCAGCTCCCCTATATGCCCTGGTATTTCTAACAGAACTAGCCCATTTGCTGTTAATTAATATATAATCAATCATATTCTTATGCAGCCCATCAGGTGAAACCCATGTGTATTTATGTATGTTGCGGTGTGTGTAATATGTGTTAGTTATTTTGAAACCATTTAGTTTACTTACCTGTAGGAGACGTTGTCCATTGCAGCTACCAATACCAAAAGGGCCTATTACTCCTCCCCAAAGGTCAGAGTCGGTACCAACTTTGGCATTGAAGTCACCAAGAACAAGGGTAATATCTCCTTTCTTGACAGAATTCAAAATATCCTGAAGTTGTCTGTAAAACCTATCCTTCTCATCCTCATCAGAATCCTCAGTGGGGGCATAACAGCAGATAACATTCAAGTCTTTAATGCTTGTCTGAAATTTTGCTGTAAGAAACCTTTCATTAATGCACTCATATCCTAGAAGAGCATCACTAGCATGTCTGCTGAGCCGCAGACCCACGCCTTGGTGATGCTTTCCATCCTCCCTCCCTGTAAAGAGAAATTTAAAGTTATTTTTAAGTATCTCACCTTTACCTGTCCATCTGGTCTCTTGCAAGCCTAGAATATCTAGGTTATAGCGCTGGAATTCCTGCATGAGGACATCAAGAGAATAATCTCTATGTAATGTCCTCACGTTCCACGTTCCTGCAGAGAGAAAATGATTAGTAGGATTTTTAAAGAAATTAGGTTTATTGAGATTGGTAGGGCCAACAATATCAAACAGCCCCCTTATCGCAGGCATGGGGCAAAGACCTGTTCCTCCTCCGCTAAAGGCTGAAGTCACCGATGCTGGTAGGAACTTCAGGCACCACCTTTTCAAGTGGACTTTTTCAAGAACCATATGGCCTGCCTGAGACACATTACTCCAGTTTAGGCTTGACGATGCCCAACTAGCTAAGTAAGGTTCAGGTACCTGCGATGGCCTCTGATTAGGATTATCCACCAGCTGATATAAGGTATCCCATGCCTCTGTTCACTTAGAGCTGGCAACCCAGAAGCAAACAGAAAACACAGCGGCAGACTCTCCCTCAACAGAGGCCCACCAGTGCAGCAAGTCCAGGATCCATAATCAAGCTCAAATCCATAAACAAGTCCAGTCTAGTAGGTATAAATGGTCAGCACCAGGACCCTGTGAAGTAGACCACTCCTCAGCAGGGTTGAAAAAAAAGAAAAAAGTGGCCATAGAAGACCAGATCAGTAGGCCATACTGAACTGGCAGCCCTCCCCTTCCGTTCCCTTCCAAAAGAGAATATCTCTTTTGAAAGGTACTAACGGCCTGCACCACGAGAAGGCGGGGTCGGACATTAGGTGCTAGACCTGGCCGGTTTTGTGCATCATCACTGGGGATTGGTACACAGCTCTCCTCAGCATAATCTAAATCAGAAATTTTCGTATCTCCAGCCCATTTAAGGCCAAAATCTTTCCCTTGAAGTGAATTTCGCATAACATAATCAATAACCAAACTAAAGAGAAAAGGAGACAAAATGCACCCTTGTCGAACACCAGAAGTAATGCTAAACCAATTACTACAAGCCTTACCAACTCTCACACATGACTCAGTGTTATTATAGAGAGCTTTCATTATGTTAACTAACTTGTCTGGTATACCATATGATTTCACAATCAACCACAAATTATGACGATCAACAGAGTCTAAAGCCTTTTTGAAATCAACAAAGCTACCAATCCAATCAAAAAATAATTTTATTCTATCAATCTCAGTGTAATATTACCTACTCCTAAAAATATCTGACAGCAATTATAAAAAAAAATCGAATTTATTTGCATTCGAATTTTGGATTAGGTTTTACATTGGATGTGACGTAGAATTCAAATTTCCAGCTTTTACGCACACTTTGCCTTGCTTAGGCGCGTGCCACAGTCAATTTTTGACAAGATTCTATTTCATTATCCGATTTATTCTGGCAGCACAGTTTTTTTCTTGTAGTGTAGCAGCTGCAAAATATATTTAAACCATTACTTAATTTCTAAATATTTCATATATTTAAACTATGCAATTAACCGAAATGTAAGATATATTTTCACATATACAGTAAAATTTAATGAGACTTAGTTTCAGATATAAACATTTTAAACTATAGCATATACAAAAATTACACACACATAGATTTTACTTATCTCAAAAAGTGACCAAATTCAATGACTTCGGTTTAAATAAAAAGGAAATAAATATTATAATGAGAGTTAAAGCTAATTTAGCACTTTCAAATCCTACATTATATAAAATGAGAAAATTAGAATTCTAAAACCGCTTTCTGTAATTTACCTCACACAATTGAACATGTTATCTTTCAATACAAAAAATTTAATGTACAAAGATATTATCAAAAATACATAACCATTACTTAATTATAAACATTGTAACATTTCTCAATATAATTTCAATAGTATTTTAGAACCTCCTAAGAAATCTCTTAAATCCACTTTCTAGAAACTACTGATTTCATACTTTAGAGAAATTGATTACTTTCATGACATTAAAAACAAATCATGAAAATATTAAAAGGGAAAAAATATATGCATAAATAAAGGAAAAGAGAAAAAAATATATATATATAAATAATGTGTGAATGAGTCTGCATTAAAACAATGGTCATGTTCACAGGAATATTCAATAGGGGAAATGTTAACCAACCAAACTATAATTTCCTTATTGGAAAAAAAAAAGGAGCCTATTCCTCAATCAGAAATATTGTATTTTCAGAGGTGGAAGAGAAATCATATTGCTATTAAAATGATACTCAAAATATTATAAAAGGTACTTTTCAAACTTGTTTTGTGCTCAGAAAACTTACGAAATATTGCTTTTGTCACTCAAACTCACAAACGGCCTTTTTCCTTTATTTCGTAGCCAGCTGAATTGAATAGCAGCTCATCTGTAAACAATTTTTTTTCGAATTCTCCTTATAACATTCCCAAAATTGACTCCTACTTCATGTAGTACGTTAGTCTAGAAAGAAAAATAAAATTCATAAGGGGAAAAAATAGTAGGTAATAACTATATCATTAAATTTAGCAAAAAAAAAATCATTTTATTTCGGCTACTTCGAAAGGAAAAAATATTGACACATCTTTTCTCTTAAAATTCTTAAGTTTGAAAATCTTAAACATGAGAATTAAGAGCTATTTAACCATATTTCAAGGTATTATACAATATATAATTTGTTCATTTAAGAAATTTTTCAAATTTGTCCAAATAATAAACAGGTGCAAAAATATCTTACTACTTTAGAGGTAATCAAGAAATTTAGTAAAAATATTTTCCCCTGAGGGACACTTTATCACATAATGCAAACAAGGGGTTTTAGCATACAGATGATCAAAAGAGACGTCGACTCATGTTCTTTAATACGTATAAGTCATGGTTTTTCTGCATGTAGAGCCATGAAATTTTATCCCATCCAATGGACAGCAACCTTCTGAACTCCATTATACCCGATTCTGATCAATGGTAAGGCCCAGGTTAAAAAAAAATTACCAATGGTGAAACATGAGAATGACAGCACACCAATAACTTAGTGAACCCTGTGGCTCGAAGATATTTAGAATATTCAATTTCAGGTATTCTATTAATAATCACAACAGTTCAACAGCTTTATAGTTTAAACACCAAATAAAAAAATGGAAGGGTTGGGCAGAACTGGATTAATATTCTAAATGTTGTTCGTTAGAAGATATTTGGACCTTCATCTACTGTAAGTTGTATCAAAACCATCCAGCATATACCTTTAATGTGTATAAATTATCTCTTTTACAAGAATCTGTAGCTGAATTCCTATACTGTAGCCTTTCAAGGCTTATTAGTGTACTTTTTCTCAAGGCCATTATTAGCAGAAATAAAACTTAAACATTTGGAACTAACCTTGCAGCAGTTACACTTGGGTTTTAAAATATGATATTGGCTGTGGACTTCTATGACAATTTCTTCATAAGCAATATGGACAAATAGTTCACACCTGGAAAGCTTTGCGATAACAAAAGCAAATATACTTTGTACTTTTTCTGTTTCGTATGTAGTTAAATTTTCACTCTTGCGCCATATTCAGTTTATATAATTTGATTATAATGTTTTTTAATAATTAGAGCATTAAATGTTTTCCACCTGTAATATTTCCAATTTTTTGCTCATTATTTTAACTTAAAAACAGTTAGTGTTCTCAAGAATAGTAGACTCAAAAAAAAGAATATGGCCTTCATTGGGTGATCAAACTAGTTTTGATAGCTCAGAGTACCTGGCACACTCGCAGGTCATGGATTCCAGAAGAAAACTACATTTAAACTTCTGGAAAAACTTTTAGCAATTTAAAAAGAAATTCCATGGGATTGCTCTACTGTTCAAAATTACATTTATTTCTTATGTGCAAGTCATGCGATACATTTAACAAACCTCTAACAGTAACCAATCTTTACTAATTTCGAGGTTCTAAACAGGAAAATGGCAATAAAATTTGTCGATTGGTTCTTGTTTAGAAGAGACAAAGATGGTCATGTATAAACCCGAATATACAATCTGCTCTCCAACCAGTTCCGCATGGCAAAGGCCTTCCCATTTCCGAACATTGAAATTGTTTAAGCAACCAAAATGGTGCTTCCCGGTTATGTTTTCTACCTGTACATCAAAGGATAAAAATCAGAACAGGCATATAGCAAGAAACATTTTAGGGGAGGAGAGAATAAAATAAATGGCAACAGAGGTGAAAAATGCAGGCGCAATTTTTTTTTTTTAATTCTAATAAAGTCACATCAATAGAATAACAAAGAAGATAACAATAAATCATTACAGAAAAGGTTAATTAAATTTTAATCTCGATTTTTAGCCACCCTACAATTTTAAAGTTTGGATCAATGTTGCCTGTCTCAGAGTTAGAAAAACGAACTAAGGAATTTTGATCTAGTATGGAAGATTTATTGCAAATGGACTTTTTTAGCCAGAGTGCAAGAAATATTCATTAAAAAAATGCGTATATATTTCGTAAGTTGATTTACATAAGACTGCTGGGGAAAAATAATAAAAAAATACCCCCTCAAGCAGCTGCTTGCCACAGAGGTGTGACAGGAGCCTGTTAGTTTATACGTCATAGTAGAAGGTCTGAGAGGATGGCAGGACCTCAGCAGACAGCAGACACAAACAGCACCCGGGGCTCGAACCCAGGTCCTTTAGATCAGTAGCCAAGTGCGCTAACCACTCTGACAGTATAAAATGGTGCGACATTTATCAGAAATCTCAGCAAATGACCCAATATAAAAAAATCCAGTCTCCAATAGATGTGGTTCTTTATTTGTATTTTGTTGCTTAGACATTTTTACACAAAATGAACAACCACGAATCCTACCTACGGTGAAACATTTGTATTTTTGAGAAAATATAGATCACGAAAACATTTTCTGGCTCTTTTTGTAATTAATACTATTTGTCATGATACTATTAAATTTATGTTATGTCTTAAAAAGCTCTAAAATATGTGCACATTGATTTTATTTCAAATGCGAAAATTGCTCAAAATCAAAAGGAGCAAAACATATCGGTAAAATAACTTTTAATTTGTCAAAGGTTCACACTATTGCAAGAATTATTTGATAATTTAGTACAATTAAATAATTCCGAATTATAAATATTTTTCTGTGTGTCAGATTCCCCAATCATATCAGCAATAAGAAAAAAAAATTATCAAAATTAGTGGCAAGTTATTTATCAATAATTTATCTGAAATTTCACGTCAACAATAATATTTTGTATCGGAAACATGACTTTTAAGGACAACAAAAAATATAGGACACAAACGTCTTTCCCAATTATTTATAATCTATAAGACAACACCCTAAAATAAAGGTACTGTACATAGGTATACGGTAATGGCAGCATAAATTCCGATAAATTTTGCGAAAACCATTCACTCTGTTTTTGAAAAGACAAAAGAGCACAAAAATAAATCTTTTGAAAGAAATTCGAAAAAGTCTGAGTATTTACCTTTATGTTGCTTTCATAGTTCTTGCCTGGTTGCAGGATGATATCTTCTGTATAACGTTGACTGTCTAACTTCACGATATGTGAAATACACCTACCATAACTGAAAGATTTCTGCCCTTTTTCACATGTATCTTAAGGGTTAAGCGCAGAACCTCCTATAACGTTATAGGTTTTGGTAAATGGCACCCGTCTCGCGCATCACTGCCAGCTCACCCCACAGCCTTTCCTGTGCCATCAATAATCATTCACTGAAAGTCGTTATGTTTGTCCTCTGTGTTAACTGTTGAGAAAACATCTGCCATCAAAAAACTAATTTATGGAAATTTGATGAAAATTTAGAGAAAACACCTTGCTATTCAAGATTAAAGAGGAACAGCTACCGACAACCAACTGAAAAAGTCCGCTGTGGATACCTTCTGGCAACCGTAATTATTCTCGGACATCATCGTGTTTTGCATCCTGCCATAAAATGTATCCAACCTTTCTCCGCATGTTTAATGATTCTCGAGGAGTAATTGTAAAACATAGGATTTTAAATCCGTGAAAGTTAACCTCTTTGTTTCGTTATTTTCAACCCACTGAGGCTGCTGAATTTGTTCTTTGCAGTGTTTATCGCGTTCCCTCCGATTATCTTTGTTCTTCCTCCTTCGCAACTGCTTCTCATCACGTCTCCGTATCTCGGAACTTTAATTACTAAAAGGGTGACTTTTATGATTGCTCCCCGTAGAGATACTATGGGCTACCTTTGTTTGTTGAAACAAAACTTAAACTGGGCATATGTTTCAAGAAGATGAAAAAAGAGGAAATAGTAATGTAATAAAAAAACTCCCTGCCCATAGTCAGTATGGGACACTGATGGGTTTGGAAAGGCTGCCATCCGTCGGATGGTACGTTAAGCTGTATCCCTGTGTGCATGAGAACCATACCCTATGTACGTTAAAGAACACTCTGGATGGCCTTGATAGGAGACTACCATCTATTTCTCAACAGCTGTTCCAGTGGGTCACCTCTGCCAACCTTCACTGAGCCTTCGGGTTCCTTGTGACCTGCCATTTAGCCCATTGTGTGCAAAAAAAGTACCACTCAGAGGTAAAACAACTCAACTCGGTCCTGGTTAATCTAGAGCTAAGTGGAAAGTGACAGAAACCTACAGAGTGATAAGACGGTCTAAAAAATGCGTTGCTGCAAAATTGACTAACTTTCAGGGGAGAAAAGCAGGGAAATTTGTCAATTCACCAATCAGTATGCTCCGACTAAAGAATCCTTAACGAAAAAATTCGTTATATCTGTAAAAGGCGGAAAAAGTATTCGTAATAAAAAGTACGTAACACCACCCCTCCATTTGCACGTTATATAGGTTCCAGGATTGGCTATGTAAATCAAAACCATGCAAACTACTTATGGGGAAAAATACTCTGAATAAAACGTACATTTAAAGTTTTATTTATACATATTTATCTTAAATTTCTGTTCAGCAGCAATAATAAGAATTAATGTAACATTTTGTACTTTATTTGCACTAATTAAGAAAAGCTTAGATTAATTTCCCATATATTTCTTTACGTACATGAAAAATATTCGTCGTTAATGTAGGCCAGGGGTGGATTGGAACAAAAAACGGCCCTGGCAAATGCATGAAAATCGGCCCACGTGGCCACGATCGATTCAAAATCAAATTTCGCACCAGGGGACAAGTAATCTGCTATTGCTCCAGTGAACCCCCACAGGGACTGCCTGCTTTTCACTTTAACCTCATTACCAAAAAAAAAAAGTAACAAAAAAGAGCCCTAATATTTTCATTTTGTCGCCTGTTTGTCCGTCTGTAGAAAATCAACAATTTGGTTTTTAGAAATAAATGAAATTTACTTTAGACATAAATTGATAGTGAAAATAAATTGAAATAATTGAATTCCTACTCTAAAGAAGTTTCAATTTATTTCTAAAAACCAAAACCACATATTGTTGATTTTCTACAGACGGGCAGACAAACGGACGACAAAATGAAAATATTAGGACAAGAAATAAATAGGCAGAGACGCCAGGGCAACTGCACCGGGCGGCTATTTTTTAACAGGCTGCATATTTTCAAACAAACTAACTTGGAAATACTAGAACATGACATATGCAATTGATAACATTTTAAAGATCTGGGAAGAAGTGACTCAGAAAACTATGAATGAAATGTGGAGAAAAGTTTGGGAGAATTGCATGAAAGATTTTCAAGGATCTGATGAACCCATTGAGAAAATGAGAGGGCAATTTGTATGAAATTGACCATGATGAAGTCCAAAAGCTGATTGATAATAACATGGATTTTTTAATGAAAATTTTGATTTGTAAATTATAGGACAGACAAGAATCCCAGAAGCTACTCCTACAGGCTTTCTCATACAAGGAGATGTCCTAGAATGGACTTATTCAGGGAGACATTCTGTCCCCTTTATTATTTAATTTATATATAAATGATCTACAAAATGTTATACCAGAAAATGTAAAATTTGGAACTTTTGCAGATGATTTGATCTTCTGGTCTTTCATCAAACATCCTGAAAACATTCAAAAAACATTTCAAAAATTAACTAATGACATCATTAAATATTGCGACACATGGAACCTCTCAATTTCTATTGAAAAAAACATATTAACTTATATTCATAAAAATAAAAAATTGCCAATTGATTTTGAAATTAAATTAAATAATAACATAAAAATTGTAGATAATTTTAAATTTCTAGGATTACAAATAGATTCAAAATTATCATGGAATAATTATATAGAAACAGCAAAAGACAAAGCAAACAAACTATTTAACTTTCTCAGATATTTGGGAAGTTCAAACTGGGGATGTGAAAATAAATATCTTTTACAAATATACAATGCAATAATATTTCCAAAATGTTTATATGGAATAGAACTAATTAATAATATATCAAAAACTAAACTAAAAACATTAGAGAATATACAAGTAAAAATATTAAAATTTTGTATAGGACTCCATCAATATACAAATAACTTAAATATTTATGCAGAAACTGCGATACCACCTATAAGTATTAAAAAAAGATACTTATTAAATAATCTAATTTTCAGAATTTCATCAAAAAATAATAAACATCCAATCATTGATAAAATATTAAATAATTTTAATGACACTTTTTCAAATAACTTAATTAACAAGAATGAATTAACTGAATTAATTTTAAATAAGAAAAGTGGAGACTATAATATATAAATTCCATATTGGACTTCTACATTCCCTATTTTAAACACAAATATTGATAATATACAAACCAAAAAAGCACATGATATTGATACTCTTAAACTACTTTCAGAACTGCAAATAAATAATAGATATAAAGATTTTATACACATATACACGGACGGATCTCTTAGTGAAGATAGAAATAAATTAGCTGGAGCTTTTATATGCCCAGAAGAAAATTATGAATATCTTTTTAAATTCAACAAACCTCATCCCATTTTAACTGCAGAAATATCTGCAATCATTTTAGCATTAAACTGGGCTTTAAAATTTAAAAAAAAAAATATTGTAGTTTTCACTGACAGTAAAGCATCGATAGAAACAATATATAATGATCCCTCAAAAAGTAATTTTAAAATCTTTATAAATGACATTCTTATCATAACAAAAAAATCATATAATCAACAGAAATATTATACATATACAATGGATACCTAGTCATGTAGGAATAAAATATAATGAAATAGTAGATAAAAAAGCAAAAACAGCAATAAATATAATTCCTAACTATAACACACCCTTTTTTATATTTTTATTTAAAAAACTAAATAAAGTAAATATTATAAATGATACACAAAAATGGTATGATACAAATGCAAATAACACATTTAGATATGAAATCTCACATGCTATAAATAAATTCAACAATTTTGGTTTGAATAAAAAAGAAATAAATATAATTCTGAAAATTAAAACAAACTCAGCAATCACAAAGGCAAGATTATATAGAATGAAAAAAAAAAAGATTCCCCGGCATGTGATCAATGTATGGAGTATGAGAATCTTGAACATATATTGTTCAAGTGTAAAAAATATGATCAAGAAAGAGAAAAATACTTCAATGCCTTGAGAAAATTTAATATTTCAACTTTAAAAGCATTTTGGAGCCTGAGAATTAAAAAAAAAAAGACAAAATACTATAAATCATTAATAACATATATAAAACAAATACATATGTTTAATATATTATAAAAAAAAATGATAAAAAATGATCAAAAAAAAAAGGATAAAAGATAAAAAAAAAGATAAAAGATAAAAAAAAAAAATTATTTTGTTCACTGATTATAAAATGCTTCTGAATGAGTTTGCTACTGGGTGGATTCCTGGTAGCAAGAAGATTCAAATGTTGATGTGTATGTACGGTAAGACCGAAGTGACTGTTGACCACTGCCTCAGAGCTAACACAGCACCCAAAGTTTGCCTTGCTGGAACAGTTGCTAGCGCCCTAATCACTATGCCAGTTAAGGCTGGAGGAAGCTTATCCCAATAAAAGCTCATGGTAGTGACGAAAGAAAAAAAAAACGTGCAATTGAGGATGATGATCATGATGCTTTAGATCATAGATTCCCAACGGGGGCGATACCGCCCCCCAGTGGGGGCGCTGGAGCCTTCCATGGGGGCGGTAGCGGATCCAGAGGCAAATGGGGGGTGTTGAGGCAGTCAAGAGGGGCGGTCAAATAAATAAATTTAATGGAATTTTCTGTGACAATCTTTTCTATTCTGTGGTGTCTTCCAAAAGGTTGGGAATCACTGCTTTAGATGAAGAACATATGAAGTTGCTAATGGCAAAGGACTCTGTAATACTTTGAACGCTTTGACAAAAATGCATGCTTATTTCTGAGAGAAAGACCCTAACATGGGTTGGGTTGGGTTGTTTTACCTCTGAGCGGCACTTTTTTGCACACCATGGGCTGAATGGCCAGGTCACAAGGACCCCGAAGGCTCAGAGAAGGTTGGGGGAGGGGACACACTGGAACAGCTGTTGGGAGACAGATGGTAGCCTCCCGTCAAGGCCATCCAGCGTGTTCTTTAACGTGCACAGGGTATGGCTCTCCCGCACACGGGGCCACGGCTAACGTCCCATCCATAACGTCCGAAGGACGGCGGCCTTTTCAAGCCCATCGGTGTCTCCTACTGACCGTGGGCAGGGCGGGGAGATTTTGCGGGGATAAATCTCAACGCTGACCCAGATGGGACTCGAACCTGGGAACTACAGATTACGAGCCTGGCGCGCTATCGACTGAGCCACCCCCGCCCCTGTTTGAGAGGTAAATTATTATTAAATCATTCAAAAAGTTTCGCTGAGGAATTTAACAACACAAATATAAAATAGTCAACAAAAATCTTATATAAATAACTAATAAAATTTGATTATGCATATTATGGCCTCTTTTTTTTGAACACTGCTGCCAGGCACTTAATCTGTAGTTCTCAGGTTCGAGTCCCGCTTGGGTCAGCGTTGAGATTTATCTCCGCAAAATTCCCCCCCCCCCCTGCTCTCGGTCAATAACGGATATCGATAGGCTTGGAAAGACCGCCGTCCTTCGGATGGGACGTTAAACCTTGGCCCCGTATGCGGAAGAGCCATAGCCAATGCACGTTAAAGAACACGACATGGTGTGAGGTTACCATGTGTCTCTTAACAGCTGTCCAGTGGGTCCCCTCCCCCCACCTTCTCCGAAACCTTGGGGGGTCTTTGTGACCTGTTCATTTAGCCCATTGTGTGCGCCAGGCTCGTAATCTGTAGTTCCCAGGTTCGAGTCCCAGCTGGGTCAGCGTTGAGATTTATCTCCGCAAAATTCCCCGCCCTGCTCACGGTCAGTAGGGGACACCGATGGGCTTGGAAAGGCCGCCGTCCATCGGATGGGACGTTAAGCCGTGGCTCTGTGTGTGGGAGAGCCATACCCTGTGCACGTTAAAGAACACGCTGGATGGCCTTGACGGGAGGCTACCATCTGTCTCCGAACAGCTGTCCCAGTGTGTCCCCTCCCCCAACCTTCTCTGAGCCTTCGGGGTCCATGTGACCTGGCCATTTAGCCCATGGTGTGCAAAAAAAAAGCCGCTCAGAGGTAAAACAAACCAACCCATTGTGTGCGAAAAAAAGTGGCGCCCAATCCGATTTTCAACACTTCTGTACCATTCCTAATTTTAGTGCTTACTATTGAAAATAAATATTTTCATATTTCTTACCTTTTATGTTGTTCTTTTAACTGTAGACATCTTTTGCGGTAGATAACGTGAATGGCTCGTGGTTTTGGCAAAAACTGTAGCCGTTTCCCCATATCATGCCAGCTCAAAGGTCAATTCAGAACACATTGCATATCAAATGAGTTATCCAATAGACGTTATAGTCAGTTATCCAATAGACGGATCAGTCGGTAGCGCGCCAGGCTCGTAATCTACAGTTCCCAGGTTCGAGTCCCAGCTGGGTCAGCTTTCAGATTTATCTTCCCAAAACTCCCCGCCCTGACCACGGTCAGTAGGGGACACCTACGGGCTTGAAAAGTCCGCCGTCTGTCGGATGAGACGTAAAGCCGTGGCCCCGTGTGCGGGAGAGCCATACTCTGCGCACGTTAAAGAATACGCTTGGTGGCCTTTACGGGAGGCTACCATCTGTCCCCCAACAGCTGTTCCAGTGGGTCCGCTCCCGCAAGCTACCATCTGTCTCCCAACAGCTGTTCCAGTGGGTCCCCTCTCCTCAACCTTCTCTAAACCTTCGGGGTCCTTAAGACCTGGCCATTTAGCCCATGGTGTGCAAAAAAGTGCCTCTAAGAGGTAAAATAAACAAAAATCTAATAGACATAGATAGCGACAAATTTGGCGTATGAAGAATTACCTGTTACGAGAGGGAGAAAAGATTTGAGCCTTATTATTATTATTTTTTTTTTAATTACATCTTCAATTTCTTTTTTAGTTTAAATTTTTAAAATAATTAGTAATAATAGAAACATATTGCATTTTGCAATTCGCTGAAATGTTTCCTCCTTTTCATAACAAGTAATCGCACGTAAGAATAAATTAACACACTTTGGTAGAACCTTTGTAGCTCATGGATATTGTATATATGTACAACTTCATTCAAGAATTACAAAAATTAAGTTAATAATTTTACATGGTTAAAACATATTTAATTATAAGGAGTTGTTGATGTTCCTCAGTAAATATCTACAGGCGCACGAACAGGAAATAATATTATGTATCGTATACAGATCAGAGAGAAAGATTAATGCCGGAGGAATGCGGGAGTATCTAAGTTTTCGTTACCCTGAGATTTGTCACTTTTTCATATCTTTGTTTCTTTCTCTCTTTTAAAGGAATCTTTCTCAAAATTTTTTTATATTTCCTTAAAAGTGAGGTCTCCTACCATCTGTTTGGATATTTAAATTCTGAAATAACACTGTCTATAAGAAGAGCATTACCGCAGTATTTCCTTAAGCAGGTACTAATTGCCAAAGAACGTATAAGGAAAAGAAGTTCAGCTTTGACAAAGCGTAAGTGGCGACCTCAAGTGGTGTTTCGATTCGTATCGTGCGTTGGTTTAAACTGGGAAGCAAACAATAAGGGGCAAGGTAATTATGCATCGAAAAATTTATATTTTAAAAAAGGAAAAAAAGTAACTGCACTATGTATTTGAAAAAAATAATATCATGATTTTAATAAAGGTTTATTTTCTCCATTGGAATTATTTTTCGTTGAACCAACAATTATAAATTGAACGAAGAGAAGATTTGAGAGAAGATTTGAAATTAGCCTGAAGTTAATTTATAGAATAAATTATTACAATTGGAAGTTTTCTTGGTTGCTTAGAAACAGGGAATAGAATTGATATTAATATACTCTGCAAGGATATCAATGGGAAATTATTACATAGGAAAAGCGAAGAGAATGGAAGTTGACAGTAACATGTAATTACAAAAGCGTTCGTCCCCTGTAATGTTCGTTTCACCTCTACGCCTAATGCACGATACTCGATTTTACATTAATCTCTATGGAAGCTTAACTTCTCCCTCTACATTCTTTGACTAAAATAGACCACTTCGTCTTCTTAGCAACAAATAATTTCATCACCAACACTTTTGAAAAATTATTAATAACAATGATAATAGAAAATTTGTGGAACTTAAAATCCTCAATGTCATTTTGGGATGATTAAAGGATAACTTAAGGGATCCATTTCCACTCCAGTATCTAATGACTTGTCCGGAGATCTAAATAATGTGTTTTCGTACTCGAGGTCTGTGATTTCGGAGACTGATTTAGGCAATATGTATGTGTTTATTATCAAAGCGTTATAGTTGACGATGGGGAATTGCAATCGAGGGGGGAAGACTAGGATTCGGTGGACAGACAAAATCGGGCAGCATCTTGTTAGAATTGGTCTACAGTGGAAAAATGCAACAACTGCAGCTCAGGACAGACGTATTTGGACAACAAAATTGCACAGTTCGGTTTGACCATTGTAGCCATGGCTGCTTGAAAATTTTATGTTTTATACTCACACATAGGGCACTTTTCCTATCCGTCGTATTATTTGTGGCTTTAGTTTACGTTACTGTATTTTTTATGCGTATTAATACTGCACGATATAACAGCGAAATAACAATCTGTTTTTGCTTTTAAATATAATGTCATTTGCCCTTTGAGTGTGCAAAGACATTTAAACTTTTCTTTTAATTAGGCTTAATCAGCTCCATTTCAATTTGATTTTTTATTATTCTATTATTATTGTATAACACATTAAAGTTGAATAGTTTTCTTGCTGAAAATTTTAAAAAATTATCTTAGTCGTAGTTGAATGCATTATGAAAAACCTTCTTTGGCGTTTCTAACAATCGGTTCAAATCGATATAGATCCTCTTTTACTAACTTTTTCACCAAAAATGGGCGACCAATAGAAGAACACTTGCCATTTATAAATGCGTCCTTCATCATAGGTATATTAATAGATGTAATATACTTTGTCATAGGTGGGGCGGGGGTGGCTCAGTCGGTAGTGCGCCAGGTAGCGCTGTAGTTCCCAGGTTCGAGTCCCAGCTGGGTCAGCGTTGAGATTTATCTCCACAAAATTCTCCGCCCTGCCCACGGTCAGTAGGGGACACCGATGTGCTTGGAAAGGCTGCCGTCCGTCGGATGGGACGTTAAGCCGTGGCCCCGTGTGCGGGAGAGTTATACCCTGTGCACGTTAAAGAACACGCTGGATGGCCTTGACGGAGGCTATCATCTGTCTCCCAACAGCTGTTCGAGTGGGTACCATCCCCCAACCTTCTCTGAGCCTTCGGGGTCCTTGTGACCTGGCCACTTAGCCCATGGTATGCAAAAAAGTGCCGATCAGAGGTAAAACGACCCAACAACCCAACCTTGTCATAGGTATATCCATGAATGGATGTAGGTAACCTATTCATCGGTATATCCATTCATTCATGTATGTATAACTTGTCATCGGTATATCCATTCATGCATGTAGGTATACCTTGTCATCGGTATATCCATGCATGTATAACTTGTCATTGGTATATCCCTGCATGTATGCATAACTTGTCATCGGTATATCCATGAATGCATATAGGTATACCTCGTCATCAGTATATCCCTTCATGCACGTATGTATAACTTGTCATCGGTAAATCCCTGCATGCATGTATGTATAACTTGTCATTGGTATATCCATGCATGTATAACTTGTCATCGGTATATCCATGAATGCATGTAGGTATACCTCGTCATCGGTATATCCATACATGCCTGTATGAAGTATATCCATTCATTTATATATGTATAACTTGTCATCGGTATACTAATATTGGTTTAATATTGTTTTCAACTGATGCAAAACCTTTGGGATTAATAACAATGAAACAAGTTTAAGAAACAGTTCTGTGTTAATAGATCAGAACTAGAACTTTTAAGAGCAAACTGCGAGAAAAATATAAAAAAATATTAAAGGACATTTATTTGGCTTTTAAAGGGTGATACACGCAACTACGAAAGTTTTCTTAGATAAATCAGAATTATTATTATTTATTAATTATGATTGATTCCTGGTTTCAGGAGGGCTCACAAAATCCAGAGTTGCCTTAGAATTGGTGAAATTCACCTTGGTCCATTGATTAGAATTGGTGGAATTCGCCATGGTCCATTGATTAGAACTGGTGGAATTCGCCTTGGTCCATTGGTTAGAATTGGTGAAATTCGCCTTGGTCCATTGATTAGAATTGGTGGAATTCGCCTTGGTCCATTGATTAGAATTGGTGGAATTCGCCTTGTTCCACTGATTAGAATTGGTGGAATTCGGCTTGGTTACACCTACCTGGTTGATTTTGAGAGATGGATTATAATTGAACCCTCTCTATGTGTCTGCGTGTGTGTATATATTTGTTCTAGAAATCAAACGGTGGCTTCGGCAACTCTTGATCTCTAGCCCGTCATTACGACCTCTATTTGACCTGGAATGCGGCACCGGATCGAAAAATTCCCGTCATTTCTCAGTTCTACTTCTGGAGATAGCCCTATTCAGACATTTTTAGCTCTTCAGCACTGGTATAACGGTATTTGAAATTTGACCTCGAAGGACACATGACATCCAAAATTTGGCACAATTTCTGATATCTACGATTCAAAATATCCCCGGCACCAATTTTTAGCCTATTACCATCAGTAGATTTGATGTTTGACCTTTGACCTTAAAGGACCCATCGCATCCAAAACTGAACAACATTTCCGATACTTAGAACCAGAATCACCATCCAAACACCAATTTTCACGTATCCAACACTAATAGATCATGGTTTGACATCTAAGTGACCTTCATTAGGCTTTAAAAACTAATGGCCTCCTATCTCTTACTTTAATACGGGCATCTGGGGTGAAAATAATTAAGGAACAAATTTCAGATTTCAACTTTCAAAGAAAATTCACAATTTTGACAGAAAACAGATAGTTGGAGTGTACATTTCGGTTTTTTTCCCCGATATACGACCCGAATTCTCTTTAGGTGCAAAATTTCAGACCTTTCAAAAGCAACTTTAAAAGTGGAAATTTTTAGAGCTTAAAATGGTATTGCATCATAATTAGAATTTGTTATCACCTCTTAATCAGGGACGGGAGTGGCTCAGTCGGTAACGCGCCAGGCTCGTAATCTGTAGTTCCCAGGTTCGAGTCCCAGCTGGGTCAGCGTTGAGATTTATCACCGCAAAATTTCCCCGCCCTGCCCACGGTCAGTAGGGGACACCGATGGGCTTGGAAAGGCTGCCGTCCGTCGGATGGGACGTTAAGCCGTGGCTCTGTGTGCGGGAGAGACATACCCTGTGCACGTTAAAGAACACGCTGGATGGCCTTGACGGGAGGCTACCATCTGTTTCCCAACAACTGTTCCAATGGGTCCCCTCCTCCAACCTTCTCTGAGCCTTCGGGGTCTATGTGACTGGCCATTTAGCCCATGGTGTGCAAAAAAGTGCCGCTCAGAGGTAAAACAATCCAATCCAAACCTCTCAATCAGTCATTCACAATCGTCTATATATGGTAGGTCATTTCAAAAGTAATGCACAAGGTGGCAACACTTCAATATGGATGAGGCGATCAACGGAGTCATTGCAGCAGTTACAGACAGGAAGTGGAGAAAGGCAAAAATGAGGTCTCTTGCATCGCAGCATATCGCATTTCGGAATAGCTGTCGCTGAAAATGTTTTTCAAAAAAATAATTTTCTGCATTCAAATTTCGCATTGATGAAACTTGGATTAAAGATTTTGAACCAGAACTGAAAACTGAGTTCCGTCAATGAGGAAGTCTTTCCTTCCACAGACCCAGAAAATGGCAAAGTGGAGTATTGAAAAGTGAAACAAATGATGATCTTCGCATACGATAACGCCGGTGTCATCATGGCAGACAGAGTGTCTATCGTCATCACTTCCACAGCATTATACTACCGTGATTGTTTTCAAAAGATGCACCGAAATATGCACAGCAACCGACCTGACGGTCTGCAATGTGGAGTTATGATTCTCCATGACAACTGAAGGCCACAGGAAGGACCAACCCTCCCCCATCCCTTCCCCAACCTTCTCTGAGCCTTCGGGGTCCTTGTGACCTGGCTATTTAGATCATTGTGTGCAAAAAGGTGCCGCTCAGAGGTAAAACAACCTAACCCAAACCCTCCCCCAACCTTCTCTGAGCCTTCGTGGTCCAGGTGACCTGGCTATTTAGCCCATTGTGTGCAAAAAAGTGCCGCTCAGAGGTAAAACAACCCAACCTCTCCACTCACTGGACTGAGGTTTCAGTTCAAGTTCAAAATCCTTAATGCAAGTTTCATCAATAGCGGCAATTCGATGCCCAAAATCCTCCCCTTCAGTAAAATCTTAATCTATGATGGCTGATCTTCACGGAACAGAACCTGAAACCTCTTAAAGCGCCATTTTCAGCAACAGTTGTTCCGATATGCTACGATACATGTCACGTCACCTTTCTCGACTTCCTCTCTACAACTGCTGCAAAGACACTGCACCATCCACAATGGAGTGTTGCCGCATTTGTTCATTTCATTTGAATTAACCTATGTATATGAGTATTAATATATAATCAATCATATTCCTATGCAGCCCATCAGGTGAAACCCATGTGTATTTATGTATGTCGCGGTGTTTGTAATATGTGTTAGTTATTCTGAAACCATTGAGTTTACTTACCTGTAGGAGACGATTGCCCATTGTCAGCTACCAATACCAAAAGGGCCTATTACTCCTCCCCAAAGGTCAGAGTCAGCACCAACTTTGGCATTGAAGTCACCTAGAACAAGGGTAATATCTCCTTTCTTGACAGAATTCAAAATATCCTAAAGTTGTCCGTAAAACCTATCCTTCTCATCCTCATCGGCATCCTCAGTGGAGGCTTGGTTTGGGTTGGGTTGTTTTACCTCTGAGCGGCACTTTTTTGCACACCATGGGCTAAATGGCCAGGTCGCATGGACCCCGAAGGCTCAGAGAAGTTTGGGGGAGGGGACACACTGGAACAGCTGTTGGGAGACAGATGGTAGCCTCCCATCATGCCATCCAGCGTGTTCTTTAACGTGCACAGGGTATGGCTCTCCCACACACGGGGCCACGGCTTAACGTCCCATACGACGGACGGCGGTCTTTCCAAGCTCATCGGTGTCCCCTACTGACCGTGGGCAGGGCGGGGAATTTTGCGGAGATAAATCTCAACGCTGACCCAGCTGGCCTCGAACCTGGGAACTACAGATTACGAACTCAGTGGAGGCATAACAGCAGATAACATTCAAGTCTTTAATGCTTGTCTGAAATTTTGCTGTAAGAAACCTTTCATTAATGCTTGTCTGAAATTTTGCTGTAAGAAACCTTTCATTAATGCACTCATATCCTAGAAGAGCATCACTAGCATGTCTGCTGAGCAGCAGACACACGCCTTGGTGATGCTTTCCATCCTCCCTCCCTGTAAAGAGAAATTTAAAGTTATTTTTAAGTATCTCACCTTTACCTGTCCATCTGGTCTCTTGCAAGCCTAGAATATCTAGGTTATAGCGCTGGAATTCCTGCATGAGGACATCAAGAGAATAATCTCTTGATGTCCTCATGCAGGATTTTTAAAGAAATTAGGTTTATTGAGATTGGTAGGGCCAACAATATCAAACAGCCCCCTGATCACAGGCATGGGGCAAAGACCTGTTCCTCCTCTGCTAAAGGCTGAAGTCACCGATGCTGGTAGGAACTTCAGGCACCACCTTTTCAAGTCAACTTTTTCAAGAGCCATATGGCCTGCCTGAGACACATTACTCCAGTTTAGGCTTGACGATGCCCAACTAGCTAAGTAAGGTTCAGGTACCTGCGATGGCCTCTGATTAGGATTATCCACCACCTGATATAAGGTATCCCATGCCTCTGTTCACTTAGAGCTGGCAACCCAGAAGCAAACAGAAAACACAGCGACAGACTCTCCCTCAACAGAGGCCCACCAGTGCAGCAAGTCTAGGATCCATAATCAAGCTCAAATCCATAAACAAGTCCAGTCTAGTAGGTATAAATGGTCAGCACCAGGACTCTGTGAAGTTGACCACTCCTCAGCAAGGTTGAAAAAAAAAAAGTGGCCATAGATGACCAGATCAGTAGGCCATACTGAACTGGCAGCCCTCCCCTTCCGTTCCCTTCCAAAAGAGAATATATCTTTTGAAAGGCACTAACGGCCTGCACCACGAGAAGGCGGGGTCGGACATTAGGTGCTAGACCTGGCCGGTCCTGTGCATCATCACTAGGGATTGGTGCACAGCTCTCCTACCAGTGTTTTGATTATATATTAATTAACAGTAAATGGGCTAGTTCTGTTAGAAATACCAGGGCATATAGGGGAGCTGAAATTGGATCTGACCATTACCTTGTTAAAAGTGTCTTGCAACTTAAACTTAAAAAGTGTTGTGCTAGGGTTAAAAAATTTACCTTTAATACCGAAGCTCTGAAAGACCCAGTTATAGCTAAAGCTTACCATGATAGGTTACTTAGTCATTATGACAGTCATGGTTTGCTTAATACTGAAGTTGAGGAAGAATGGGGCCATTTTAAACAGGCTTTTTTTCGAAACTAACAGTACTCTTTTAGAAAAAAAGGAGCAGACGAGACAGAATTATTTAAGTGATAACGCACTTGAGCTTGTTTCAGAAAGAAGAAACTGCAGGAATGTCCTTAATCAGTACCCTACTAGTCCTAATAGAAAGGATTACAGAGAGCTTAATAAACGTGTAAAGGATCAGTTAGCTACTGATAAGAATCTTTGGCTTGATGGTTTGGCTGACAAAGCCGAGGAAGCAGTTAGACAGCACAACAGCAGAGAGCTGTACCAGATAGTTAATGTTTTGTGTGGTAGAAAACGGACAGGTATACAAGGATTGAAGGATAAAAAAGGTAAGGTTATAGAAGGGGAGGATTCTGTCATGACTAGGTGGGCTGAGCATTTCAGTGATGTTCTAAACAATGTGGTTAGTTCTACTCCCATTGTTTGTAATGATGATAGATGCATTGGTGGCTTTAATGTTGGCCCTATATAACACAATCTGAAGTTATTTTGGCTCTTTCTAAACTTAAACTATATAAATCCCCAGGGGTAGATGAAATTACTACGGAAATGTTTAGAGCTGGGAATGTTTCGGTTACCACTTGGATGACTGAAATTCTGAATATCTTTTATGATAAAGGCATGGTTCCTAAGGATTTTACCACAGCTATTGTTATACCTATTTTGAAAAAAGGTGATCGTAGTTCTTGTGATAACTATAGGGGTATCAGCCTACTCTCTGTTCCAGGTAAAGTTCTTTCAATGATTGTGCTTAATAGAATTAAGAATCTGGTTGACAGGCAATTGCGTGATGAGCAATGTGGATTCAGAAGTGGTAGGGGATGTGTGGATCAGATATTTTCACTTAGGCAGATTCTTGAGAAATGTTTAGAGTTTCAGAAACCTTTGGTTGCTAGCTTTGTTGATTTCAAAAAGGCTTTCGACTCTGTTGATCGTCATAATTTGTGGTTGATTGTGAAATCATATGGTATACCAGACAAGTTAGTTAACATAATGAAAGCTCTCTATAATAACACTGGATCGTGTGTGAGAGTTGGTAAGTCTTGTAGCAATTGGTTTAGCATTACTTCTGGTGTTCGACAAGGGTGCATCTTATCTCCTTTTCTCTTTAGTTTGGTTGTTGATTATGTTATGCGAAATTCACTTCAAGGGAAAGATTTTGGCCTTAATTGGGCTGGAGATACGAAAATTTCTTATTTAGATTATGCTGATGATTTAGCCCTTTTGGCAAATGATGTTGATGAGATGAACTCTTTCATTCGAGCTGTTGATGAGATTGGTAGTAGAGTAGGTTTGGTTATAAACAGAGAGAAAACTAAAGTGATGAAAATTGGTCAGGGAGGTTGTGATTCAGTTAATCTGAATGGTTGCAGTCTTGAGCAGGTGTTACAGTTTAATTATCTTGTGAGCTATGTAACTGATACTGGTGATGTGCGGCATGAGATTAACAGACGAATAGGGATTGCTGCAGGGACTTTTAAGAATCTATGGAGATTGTGGAGAAATAGGCGTATACACCTAAAGACTAAAATTAGACTGTATAATAGTTTGGTTCTTTCTAGGGTTAGTTATGGTAGTGAAACGTGGACGCTGTGTAAACAAAATAACAGGAAACTAGATGCTTACGCAGTATCTTGGGTATTAGGTGGTTCAACTTTGTAACTAATGATGAGGTTAGGCAAAGGAGTTTGCAACCTCCTTTAAGCAGCATATTGTGCAGAGAGAGACTCCGTTGGTTTGGCCATGTTGCCCGTATGGATAATTATAGATTGGCGAATAGGGTTATGAACAGTGTGCCTAAAGTCTTCAGAAGGAGGGGGAGACCTAGGATGCGGTGAGCAGACAATGTAAAACAGGACCTTGTTAGAATTGGTGTGCAGTGACCGGATGCAGCAGATGTAGCTCAGGACAGATATGCTTGGAGAATTAAACTGCACGGTCTGGTTGGACCTCCGTAGCCCATGGCTGCTTGAGGATGATGATGATGATATGAGTATTCTTCTCTTAGTGCACTGTCCGAGCCCTGATCTAGATAAACACCTGGGTCTGAACAGACACAAACGTTTACGAGGGACATAGATACATTATTTTTCTTTATAATGAAAGATTTTTTGAATGCGTTTCTTCAAATATGAGCAGGTTCTCCCTGAAGCGTAGATTTTCGTAAAAAAATGTTTTAAATACTTAATTTCTTGTACTCTAAGCACGAAATAAGTCCTCAGTGGATGTGACATATTCACTATCGTCAGAATAATAGTGTTAAATATATATAAATTTTAAATTTGTGCTTTTGATGAGGATGCTCCAGTATCAAATCATTATAATAATCAAGAATGTGCCTTTTCAGGTACAGTGTGATATTCCAATGGAGATATAACAGAATTTCGCCAATTTGCTTTTAATATATTGTTACGACAGATGAACGAGCAACAGTGACTTCGTGACTTAGCGTGGCTTGGGCCCTCGTGTGTGCTGCTGCGAGAGATTTAATTAGCCAAAGAATTGGAACTTAGAACGATTCGGAAGAAAAAGTAGATAACACGGTAGTGTGTTGAAAGTTGTGAGATCTGAAAGGACGTTCAGATGATCTGAGTCAGTGCGCGTTAAGTGAAAATAAGTATCTTTTATGTGATGTGTGCGCGGGCGGTCGTTTTGTTTTGCTAGTGTGATAAGTTTAGTGAACTAGCACAGGACGAGAGTTGTTTACGTCTGAAGATATTCAAGTGACATGGTAAACAAAATGAAGAGGTAGTATTTAGTACAACAGACAGAGCTGATATTGTATACTCTGTACAAGAAGGTTAATAACTTATGCATGATAGTAGTTAATTTGTTTATAATTATTTATATTATTATATTATAATATATATATAGTTAATTTGTTTATAATTATTATATATTATTATTATTATTATTATAACAATTTCCATTGTATTGTAATTGGTTTTAAAATATAGTTATTAATACTCACGCTCAATGCCTATCCATTTTGTAATTCGCAACAATATGTATACATGTAATTTTTCGCTTATCATTATTGGGGCCAGGCTCGTAATCTGTAGTTCCCAGGTTCGAGTCCCAGCTGGGTCAGCGTTGAAATTTATCTCCGCAAAATTCCCCGCCCTGCCCACGGTCAGTAGGGGACACCGATAGGCTTGGAAAGGCCGCCGTCCGTCGGATGGGTCGTTAAGCCGTTGCCCCGTGTGCGGGAGAGCCATACCCTGTGCACGTTAAAGAACACGCTGGATGGCCTTGACGGGAGGCTACCATCTGTCTCCCAACAGCTGTTCCAGTGGGTCCCCTCCCCCAACCTTCTCTGAGTCTACGGGGTCCATGTGGCCTGGACATTTAGCCCATGGTGTGCAAAAAAGTGCCGCTCAGAGGTAAAACAATCCAATCCAACCCATTCGACGGACGGCGGCCTTTCCAAGCCCATCGGTGTCCCCTACTGACCGTGGGCAGGGCGGGGAATTTTGCGGAGATAAATCTCAACGCTGACCCAGCTGGGACTCGAACCTGGGAACTACAGATTACGGCCCTGGCGCGCTACCGACTGAGCCACCCCCGCCCCGTCTAAACCAGTGGTTCTCAACCTTTTATGCTTCACGCACCCCCTGAAAATATGAAGGGTAATTGGCATACCTCTTGTACAGATAGATAAAACTGTAGTAAAAGGGTAAGTGGCATACCCCTTGTATAGATAGATAAAACTATAGTTATAGTATAACAATGGGAATAAAATAAAACATATAAATACACATAAAAGTTTGCATTCATAAATTGCATATATCGATAAACACAAAAAATGACAAACAGTTTAACAAATCTTATAAAATTATAAACATTTTACTGGGTAATCAGATCTAGCGACTTTTGAGCTCTCAGGACATAAATAAATAAAAAATACCCCCTCAAGCAGCTGTTTGCCACAGAGGTGTGACAGGAGCCTGTCAGTTTAATACGCCATAGAAGAAGGTCTGTGAGGATGGCGAGACCTCAGCAGAAAAACAACACACACACATCCATGCCTTACCCGGGGCTCGAAACCAGGTCCCGTAGATCAGAAACCAAGCGCGCTAACCATTCGGCCACGGGACGGCTACCCCAAAAAATTTTACCGCGTAACCCACATTGAGAACTCTAGTCTAAACTATCTTTTCGTAAGGGAAATATTGTATAATGCAAATTAAGTTCAAAGGTATGTGGCGGCTCCAATCTAAAAGCTTGCATGACTCCGGCCCACAGTTTGTGTTTGGTTCGTGTTTTTTTTTTTCACTCTAAGAGACAGGGTTTTGCTCAAAATGGGCTAAATGGCCAAGCCACAAAGACTCTCAAGGCTCATAAAAGGTTGGGAAAATGAATCCACTGGACAGCTGTTAGGAGAAAGATGGAAGCCCTCCTTGAAAGTCATCCGGCGTGTTCTTTAACCCTTTCACGACCAAGGGAAACATTTTTCTCATTTTAAAATTGGTGATTGTCGTATTTAATTATAACCTTAACTGCATATTTTATACAGAATGTCAAAATAGAACGTATGCCGAACGCAATTATGTAAACGGGAACGTTTAGGAAACAAAAACAGAACTGTCAGGACGCATAATATATGTACTATGTGCAATGTCCATCTTTGCCTCACTACCAAAAGAAATTGCTTCGCAGAATATCATAATTAGCACATCATTTTGTATAGTAATTTTATTTCATAATTTTGTATTATTTTAGTTAACATTTTGTTCTAATAAACCAATAAATAAAAGACATTGCATAATAAGCCTAACTATAATTTGTGTTACCTTTATAGTCCATTGGGAAAAATATTTCCCATAAAATTCCAAAAAAACTACACATTGTTATGTATTTTTCTTATGATTTTTATTTATTTTACGTCTAAACAAACTAAAATAAACAGTTACATACTAATATTTACTCTTAGAAACCTTATGGTCCTGAAAGGGTTAACATGCACTGACTATGCCTCTTTGGCATACGTTGCCCACAGCATAGCGGCTTTTCCAAACCCAATGATATTCCCTTTCTCACGGAGTGTAGGGAGGGGATTTTGGGCGACTAAATTCAAAGCTGACAGAGTTTTGACACCCGTACTTGGGAACTGTAGATTATGAGTTACGAGTTTGGCGCCCCCCCCCCCCCCCCCCTCCTTCTCTTCCTAAACTCCAGATTATAAAAGAATTGTGTAACTTCTCTTTTTCTTGGCTCTTGTTCCCTATTTGATATTTGTGTGCACTATTCAGACACGCCAATTTAATAAGGGAAAATCACATACAAAATTTTGTTAATTTAACACGGAGAGTAAAATAAAAGTGCAAGAGAAATTTTATTTGCGATATCTCAATAAAATTTAGCGATTTGTTCTCGCCATTTCTGCAGAATTCTGCGCAGCTTCCACACAAAGAATGTTGAAAAATATTTTTTATTTAAAGCGAGAATACACCAAATAAATATATTTTCTCTCTCTCTTGAACCTTGTGGGAGTTGGGTTGGGTTGTTTTACCTCTGAGCGGCACTTTTTTGCACACAATGGGCTAAATGGCCAGGTCACATGGACCCCGAAGGCTCAGAGAAAGTTGGGGGAGGGGACCCACTGGAACAGCTGTTGGGAGACAGATGGTAGCCTCCCGTCAAGGCCATCCAGCGTGTTCTTTAACGTGCACAGGGTATGGTTCTTCCGCACATGGAGCAATGGTTTAACGTCCCATCTGACGGACGGCGGCCTTTCCAAGCCCATCGGTGTCCCTTACTGACCGATGGCAGGGCGGGGAATTTTGCGGAGATAAATCTCAACGCTGACCCAGCTGGGACTCGAACCTGGGAACTACAGATTACGAGCCTGGCGAGCTACCGACTGAGCCACCCCCGCCCCCATTAACAAAGATGATTGAGTTTTTGATTATATTATCATCGCTCAGAAGGAAACTGACGAAGTACAAATCATCCATTTCCAGATGAGTTAGGAGCAAAACTGATCATGGGAGAAATAAAATCAATTATGATATTAATCCTTTTGCCATTTCCTCATCTCAGCAGACGATGCCTATGTTACTTCATCCTCCAATTTGTCCCTTGGATTCGTCATCTTCCCGCCACAGGGTCATCTTTCCACATCGCATCATCTCCAGCGCCTATTAATCCCAAGTGAACTTGTTTTAACGAAAGTAGCGGATTGACACATTGACGATTCATCCACGTATTAATTGCACCAGATATTCCCCACATTTCTCAAAGTCATCTTCTTAACAACGTGAAATATTTTCAAAAAAATTTAAATAGTCAGGTGACTCATTTAGTGTAATATTTATTAAAGAATCATCGTGGTATTTAATATCAACAATTCCGGGTAGGCGAACGTGTCTGATGTCATCGGTGGATTTGGGTTGTTTTACCTTTGAGTGGCAATTTTTTGCACACCATGGGCTAAATGGCCAGGTCACATGGACCCCGAAGGCTCAGAGAAGGTTCGGGGAGGGGACCCACTGGAACAGCTGTTGGGAGACAGATGGAAGCCTCCCGTCAAGGTCATCCAGCGTCTTCTTCAGGGTATGGTTCTTTAACGTGCACAGGTTATGGCTCTCCCGCACACGGGGCCAAGGCTTAACGTCCCATCCGACGGACGGCGGCCTTTCCAAGCCCATCGGTGTCCCCTACTGACCATGGCCAGGGCGGGGAATTTTGCGGAGATAAATCTCAACGCTGACCCAGCTGGGACTCGAACCTGGGAACTACAGATTACGAGCCTGGCGCGCGACCGACTTAGCCAGCCCCGCCCGTCATCGGTGGCAGAAATTGTCAGTATTCCAGTGATTCCATAGCTATATAAGCGATCGGTACCAAATTCGGTAGGGTGGTTCTATTTTGTCGTGGCCTTTTTGGGTTTAAAGATCGGTATTTGGGTTCGGTTGTTTTACCTCTAAGCGGCAATTTTTTTGCACACCATGGCTAAATGGCCAGGTCACATGGACCCCGATGGCTCAGAGAAGGATGGGGGAGGGGACCCACTGGAACAGCTGTTGGGAGATAGATGATAGCCTTCCTTCAAGACCGTCCAGCTTGTTTTTTAACGTGCACACGTTGAGTTGTTTTACCTCTGAGCGGCACTTTTTTGCACACCATGGGCTAAATGGCCAGGTCACATGGACCCCGAAGGCTCAGAGAAGGTTGGGGGAGGGGACCCACTGGAACAGCTGTTGGGAGACAGATGGTAGCCTCCCGTCAAGGCCATCCAGAGCATGTTTTTTAACGTGCACAGGGGGGGGGGGGGTGGCTCAGTCGGTAGCGCGCCAGGCTCCTAATCTGTAGTTCCCTGGTTCGAGTCCCAGCGGGGTCAGCGTTGAGATTTATCTCCGCAAAATTCCCCGCCCTGCCCACGGTCAGTAGGGGACACCGATGGGCTTGGAAAGGCCGCCATCCGTCGGATGGGACGTTAAGCGGTGGCCCCGTGTGCGGGAGAGCCATACCCTGTGCACGTTAAAGAACACGCTGGATGGCCTTGACGGGAGGCTACCATCTGTCTCCCAACAGCTGTTCCAGTGGGTCCTTTCCCCCAACCTTCTCTGAGCCTTCGGGGTCCACGTGACCTGGACATTTAGCCCATGGTGTGCAAAAAAGTGCCGCTCAGAGGTAAAACAACCCAACCCAACGTGCACAGGGTATGGCTCTCTCGCACACGGCGCCGCGGCTTAACGTCCCATCCGACGGACGGCGACCTTTCCAAGCCCATCTGTGTCCCCTACTGACCGTGGGCAGGGCGGGGAATTTTGCGGAGATAAATCTCAACGCCGACCCAGCTGGGACTCGAACCTGCGAACTACAGATTACGAGCCTGGCGCGCTACCGACTGAGCAAACCCCGCCACTCCGAAGTGGGACTTGAACCAGGGAACTACAGATTACGAGACTGGATCGCTACCGACTGAACCACTCCCGCAACACCTTCGCAGCACCTTCAATATTGCACTACTTACAGGGGTTTATCAAAATAATGGTAACACCGACGGCGACTGGAGTACATGCAATGTGCCGTATTCGTATTACAGAGACGACGTCACCCGCAATGTGAGGTATATAAAGGGGAGATGTATGATATCGGCTATCACGTAGCAGTTGGGTTGTTTTACCTCTGAGCGGCATTTTTTTGCACACAATGGGGTAAATGGCCAGGTCACGTGGACCCCGAGTCTCAGAGAAGGTTGGGGGACGGGACCCACTGGAACAGCTGTTGGGAAACAGATGGTAGCCTCCCGTCAAGGCCATCTAGCTTGTTCTTTAACGTGCACAGGGTATAGCTCTCCCACACACGGGGCCACGGCTTAACGTCCCATCCGACGGACGGCGTCCTTTCCAAGCCCATTGGTGTCCCCTATTAACCGTGGGCAGGGCGGGGAAATTTGCGGAGATAAATCTCAACGCTGACTCAGCTGGGACTCGAACCTGGGAACTACAGATTACGAGCCTGGCGCGCTAGCGACTGACGTAGTCTCAGGTAGCAGTGCCACAGGCGCAGGTGAAATAGCTTTTGGCGTGTAATTGTCGATAATATCAGATCTCAGTGACCTCCAAAAAGGCATGATCATTGATGAGCGTCTTTCAGGAGCTTCAGTAACCAGAACAGCGGAAATAGTAGGTATAACATGAGGAACTGTATCGAAGATTATGACTACCTATCAAAAAGGACAGGGCGTTGCCTCCAAACGTGCAAATTGTGGATGCCATAAAAAGTTGTCAGATAGGGATAGGCGAAAGTCGGCACAGATTGTACAATGGAAGCACAAAACCACGAAACTGCAAATAGCAGCAGAGCTGAACACCAGTCGGTATGATTCCGTTTCCGTCAAAACAATTCGTGTGGAAGTTCATCGTAACGGTATTTATGGCCGTGCTGCAATCCACAAACCCCTGATTACCAACGTCAATGCAACAAAACGTGTAAGGTGGTGTAAAACACATAAAAACTGGGATGCTAAAGACTGGCAACGTGTCATCTGGTCTGATGAATCGTGCTACACATTGTTTGCTACCAATGGTAGAGTATTCGTCTGGCGAAAACCTGCAGATGAGTACTTTTTGGGTTGGGTTGTTTTACCTCTGAGGCATCACGACGTCACTCGCGATGTGAGGTATATAAAGGGGAGATGTATGATATCGGCTATCACGTAGCAGTTGGGTTGTTTTACCTCTGAGCGGCACTTTTTTGCACACCATGAGCTAAATGGCCAGGTCACATGGACCCCGATAGCTCCAGAGAAGGTTGGGGTAGGAGACCCACTAGAACAGTTGTTGAGAGACAGATGGTAGCTTCTCGTCAAGGCCATCCAGCGTGTTCTTTAATGTGCACAGGGTATGGCTTTCCCACACACTGGGCCACGGGTTAACGTCCCATTCGACGGACGGTGGCCTTTCCAAGCTCATCGGTGTCCCCTACTGACCGTGGGCAGGGCGGGGAATTTTGCGGAGATAAATCTCAACGCTGACCCAGCTGGGACTCGAACCTGGGAACTACAGATTAGGAGCCTGGGGCGCTACCGACTGAGCCCCCCCCCCTGTGCACGTTAAAAAACATGCTGGATGGCCTTGACGGGAGGCTACCATCTGTCTCCCAACAGCTGTTCCAGTGGGTCCCCTCCCCCAACCTTCTCTGAGCCTTCGGGGTCCATATGACCTGGCCATTTAGCCCATGGTGTGCAAAAAAGTGCCACTCAGAGATAAAACAGCCCAACGTTAAAGAACACGCTGGATGGCCTTGACGGGAGGCTACCATCTGTCTCCCAACAGCTGTTCCAGTGGGTCCCCTCCCCCAACCTTCTCTGAGCCTTCGGGGTCCATGTGACCTATCCATTTAGCCCATGGTGTGCAAAAAAGTGCCACTCAGAGATAAAACAACCCAACGTTAAAGAACACGCTGGATGGCCTTGACGGGAGGCTACCATCTGTCTCCCAACAGCTGTTCCAGTGGGTCCCCTCCCCCAACCTTCTCTGAGCCTTCGGGGTCCGTGTGACCTGGCCATTTAAGCCCATGGTGTGCAAAAAAGTGCCGCTCAGAGGTGAAACAACCCAAAATTGAAGATTTGTGGCAATATCTGGAACGCAAGGTCAGATCACACTTTTCATCTCCAGCATCACTGGCACAATTGGACCATATTTAACAGGAAGAATTGTCCCACATTCCATTACCGTTCGTGCATGGCTTGTATAAATCTATTCCACCTTGAATTGCATTTGTTCTGAATGCAATAAACATATATATATATGATATATATAATAATTATTTTATATATATGTTATATCCTATACATTCTATCACATGGCATGGAACTATAATTTCCCTCAACTGTTCATGATCAGACTTCAGTTTTTGTGCAAAAACATATCAAATAATAAACGATAAAATAAAATTTTCCATTCTTATTACTACTGTTATTAAGATTGCTGGTTTTTGATATATTACTAAAACTACCTGCATGAAATTTAGATAAAGAAATAAAAAGTAGTAATTATTTCGTTTAATCAAAGCAATTCTATCCAAACAGTCCATTTTCATGAGACTTTTCTGCGCAAGTAGAAATTGAAATAGAAGCGAAAATTAGCGGTTCTTTTATGAATTCATAAATACCTTTGAAGGAAAGAGGACTAGGAGTACTATTGATTTGTCCAATATATAAGAAGATGCTGATGTTTCATAACACTAAAATGCTAAACATTTGTAATTAGTATTTTTTTCTCAGTTTCTTCATCATACTAATATACTTTTTGTGTTATAAAAGAGATAAGTTACCCCTCAAGCAGTTGCTTGCTACAGAGGCCTGACAGGAGCCTGTCTCTGCAATATTCCATAGATATCTGTGAGAAAGGCGAAATCTCAGCAGAAAGACGATAACAGAAAGAGAAACATCCATGCTTTATCTGGGACTTGAACATCGGTGCTTTGATCTGGGGCTCTAATCTGGGTCCTTAGTATGGGCTCCAAATTGAGTCCTTTGATTCGGTACCGTAGACTGATTCCTTTGATACTTGACTCGAACCTTGGTCCTTTGAATGAGATCTGAACCTAGTTCCTTTAATGCTTGTCTCTAACCTAGGTTCTTTCATGATGGGCTCTAATCTGATCTGCAACTAATTATGCTAACCACTCGCCACTATTTATAATTAACTATAAGTAACGCAACAGTCACTTTCCAAGCTGACTGCAACAAGCAAAATGTACAACCTTACAAAAGAAATGACAAACATAAACAGGGGAGGGGGGGGGGGGGGTCAACAATAAGTAACGTATTATTACGTGAGATGAAATTGGAAGAGGGACATTGGAAGAGAACAACCCAACCCATTCACTCTTAGGGAATGGACCCATTAAATCAATGGCTATTCTCTCAAAAGGGGCACCAAACTTATACGTCTGCAGCTTATCCCGACTCTTAGTCTTAGGGACTTTCTTTGCTGCACATGCTTCACATTGCCTACACCATCTTTCAACGTCAACCCTACTTTTCAGCCAATGAAATCTTTCCCTGACTTTCGCTAATGTTTTATTAACACCAAACTCCTCCAGTGGCACTATTATGCACATCTTTCATCCCTAGTTCCACTCGGGAGCGAGGAAGGAATATTTGCGAACGGATCAATCGGCCAGTGGGATTCTCCCATCTTCTGTATAATACACCGGTCCTGCCATCCTCTCAGATCCCCTACTGTGGCATATAAACTGACAGGCTTCCTGTTCAGACCTCTGTGGCAAGCAGCTGCTTGAGGGGGTATTTATTTATTTTTCATTATTTGGGCTATACCTCGATATTTGCTCCCAATTAGGACTTACATCAGATTTTTCAATCAAATCCATTATTGGCTTTATACCTTCATCGTCTAGTTGGACCTTTCTGTTTTTTATTGTGCTCCAGATGTTAGGGGTATCACTTTCTGCTTGTGTCGATGTTATTTGTCTTATGGACATTACATCTTTATTACTATATTTCAAATCTGCATTATAACAATGCTTACAGTTGTCAACACATGGACGTCTGGAAAGGCATATGCATTCCTATACATTTTGCCACTTTGATGCTCGATAGAGAAATTGTACTCTTGTAATTCCTGTATCCACCTAGCGATTTGTCCTTCAGGGTTTTTATAGTTTAGTAGCCACCAGAGTGCAACGTGATCAGTGCGTATAAAAAATTTCTGGCCACAGAAATAACGATGAAAATGTTATGTTGCTTTAAAATAAAAATAAATAAATACCCCCTCAAGCAGCTGCTTGCCACAGAGGTCTGACAGGAGCTTGGGTTGGGTTGTTTTACCTCAGAGCGGCACTTTTTTGCACACCATGGGCTAAATGGCCAGGTCACGTAGACCCCGAAGGCTCAGAGAAGGTTGGGGCAGGGGACCCACTGGAACAGCTGTTGGGAGAGAGATGGTAGCCTCCCGTCAAGGCCATCTAGCCTGTTCTTTAACGTGCACAGGGTATAGCTCTCCCGCACACGGGGCCACGGCTTAACGTCCCATCCGACGGACGGCGGCCTTTCCAAGCCCATCGGTGTCCCCTACTGACCGTGGGCAGGGCGGGGAATTTTGCGGAGATAAATCTCAACGCTGACCCAGCTGGGACTCGAACCTGGGAACTACAGATTACGAGCCTGGCGTGCTACCGACTGAGCCACCCCCGCCCCTGACTGACAGGAGCCTGTCAGTTTATATGTCAGAGTAGAAGGTCTGTGAGGATGGCAGGAACTCAGCAATAAAACAACACAAACGTCCATGCCTTATTCGGGGCTCGAACCCAGGTCACTTAGAGCAGTACCCAAAGCGCGATAACCACTCGGCCACGGGACGGCTTATATTGCTTTTACTATTGCTAAAAGTTTTTTCGTGTGGCACAATAATTCCGTTCTGGTTCGGATAAAGTTTTGCTAAAATATGCAATAACTTTTTATTCTCCGTCTTGTTGTTGTGAAAGTAGAGAATCAACTCCTGTGTTGCTTGTATCAGTATCTGTTAAGAACTGTTTTCCAGTTGTTTTTATTATGCTAACACTGTTGCCGTGAAAAGAGCTGTCCTCAACCGTTGGAAGGTCACTTCAAATTCGGTGGTCCATATGAATCGCTAGCCCTCTTCTGTCAGAAGATGTAATGGCCTTGAGGTGTGGGAGAAACCCTTGACAAATCCTCTACAACATATACAAAATCCAATAAAGTATGAAGTTGATGAACATTTTGTGGTGGAGGCTGATCTCTTAGAGCTTCTACCTTACTAGGATCAGACTTAATCCCTGATGTAGTGATGACATGACCAAGATAATGAATTTCTTGCTGGAACAGCGTACACTTAGACGGTCCCAATTTTAGCTTGGCTGCCCTAAGTGTTTCAAACACTTGACGAAGATTTCTCAAATGTTTCTTAAAAGTCTTTCCAAGAACGATGATGTCGTCTAAGCAAACCAGGTAGACCTCCCAAGACGAACCTTTGAGCACAAACGTTGCAGGTGAGTTGCAAGGTATAATGGTATCACTTTAAACTTCCAAAATGCATTTCCTGAAGTGAAATCTGTTTTCTCACGGTCTTCAGAATGTATACCAACTTGCCAATAGCCGCTCTTCAAGTCTAATGTCGAGAACCATTCTGACCCAGATAGAGTGTCAAGTGTGTCATCAATCCTGCGTAAAGGAAAGCAGTCTTTCTTTGTTATATCATTCAATCTGCGGTAATCCACAAAAAAACGGGTAGATCCATCCATTGTCTTGCCAAGAACCACTGGTGACGTCCAGGGACTCTGTGATGGTTCTGTAATATCTTGAGCTTCCATATCCCTTATGAGTTATTCTGTCGCTTCCCGTTTTGCCAATGGAAGCCTTCTTGCCGGTAGAATCACCAGTGTTGATCTTATGTTCTGTCAGGTTAGTACGGCCATAATCATTTGATGTGACAGAAAAAATATCGGAAGACTCTATCAATAGGTTCTCGGCTTCACGGACTATAACTTCACTTTGTGCAGGGTTTTCTGCGTCTTCTCTCACTAATACTGTGGTAACACTTGATAAAGAATCAGATGTTCGGTTAAGCAGATGGATCTCTTCTGTCTTATAGATGAATAGTCTGTCACTGGGTCTAATGTTGAAAATCTGCCCTACCCACGCACACAGTTCCACGAGCCACTGCCGCCCTGCCAACTTCCAGTACACCCGTTCAATGACCGCCCACACTCGTATTCATTGCGTCACCGTGAACCGAATGGTAAATCCACTGCTCCCCCACTGCAGACAGGACGACCTGGCTATTTAGCCCATTGTGTGCAAAAAAAGTGCCGCTCAGAGGTAAAACAATCCAACCCAAACCCTCCCCCAACCTTCTCTGAGCCTTCGTTGTCCTTGTGACCTGGCTATTTAGCCCATTGTGTGCAAAAACGTGCCTCTCAGAGGTAAAACAACTCAACCCAAACCCTCCCCCAACCTTCTCTGAGCCTTCGGGGTCCTTTTGACCTGGCTATTTAGACCAACTGAGCTTGATTATGGATCCTGATTTTGCTGCACTGGTGGGCTTCTGTGGAGGGAAAATCTTCCGCTGTGTTTTCTTTTTGTTTGTGGGTTGACAGCCCCAAGTGAATAGATCCACAGGATATGTTTATCAGCTGGTGGATAATCCTGAGCAGAAGTCATCGCAGGCACCTGAACTCTTTGCTTCTATTGGCATCGTCAAATTCTACATTGGAGGAAGTCTTCCAGTGTAGATGGCTTCAGCCTTTAGTAGTGGGGGAACGGGTCTTTGCCCCATGTCTGCGATTAGGGGGCTGTTTGATATTGTCGGCATTCCCTCTCTCAATAAACATAGTTTCTTTAAACATCCCACTAACCATTTTCTCTCCATAGGTAGTTGGAATGTGAGGACTCTGCACAGAGCTTTTTCTCTTGATGTCCTCACACAAGAATTCCACCGTTATAATTTAGATATTCTCGGCTTGCAAGAGACCAGATGGACTGATAAAGGTCAGATTCTTAAAAATAATCTTAAATTTCTCTTTTCAGGGAGGGACGACAATAAGCATCACCAAGGCGTGGGTCTGCTTCTCAGCAGACACGCTAGTGATGCTCTTCTAGGATATGAGTGCATTAATGAAAGGTTTCTTACAGCAAAATTTCAGACAAGCGTTAAAGACTTGAATGTTATCTGCTGTTATGCCCCCACTGAGGATGCCGATGAGGATGAGAAGGATAGGTTTTATGAACAACTTCAGGATATTTTGAATTCTGTCAAGAAAGGAGATATTACCCTTGTTCTTGGTGACTTCAATGCCAAAGTTGGTACTGACTCTGACCTTTGGGGAGGAGTAATAGGCCCTTTTGGTATTGGTAGCTGCAATAGCAATGGGCAACGTCTCCTACAGGTAAGTAAACTCAATGGATTCAGAATAACTAACACTTATTACAAACACCGCGACATACATAAGTACACATGGGTTTCACCTGATGGGCTGCATAAGAATATGATTGATTACATATTAATTAACAGCAAATGGACTAGTTCTGTTAGGAATACCAGGGCATATAGGGGAGCTGAAATTGGATCTGACCATTACCTTGTTAAAAGTGTGTTGCAACTTAAACTTAAAAAGTGTTCTGCTAGGGTTAAAAAATTTACTTTTAATACTGAAGCTCTGAAAGATCCAGTTATAGCCAAAGCTTACCATGATAGGTTACTTAGTCATTATGACAGTCATGGTTTGCTTACTACTGAAGTTGAGGAAGAATGGGATCATTTTAAACAGGCTTTTTTGGACACTAACAGTACTCTTTTAGGAAAAAAGGAGCAGAAGAGGCAAAATTATCTGAGTGATAAGGCACTTGAGCTTATTTCGGAAAGAAAGAAATGCAGGAATGCCCTTAATCAATACCCTACTAGTCCTAATAGAAAGCATTACAGAGACCTTAATAAACTTGTAAAGGATCAGTTAGCTGCTGATAAAAATTTTTGGCTTGATGGTTTGGCTGACAAAGCCGAGGAAGCAGTTAGACAGCACAACAGCAGAGAGCTGTACCAGATAGTTAATGTTTTGTGTGGTAGAAAACGGACATGCATACAAGGATTGAAGGATAAACAAGGTAAGGTTATAGAAGGGGAGGATTCTGTCATGGCTAGGTGGGCTGAGCATTTCAGTGATGTTCTAAACAATGTAGTTAGTTCTACTCCCATTGTTTGCAATGATGATAGATGCATTGGTGGCTTTAATGTTGGCCCTATAACACAATCTGAAGTTAGTTTGGCTGTTTCTAAACTTAAACTTCATAAATCCCCAGGGGTAGATGAAATTACTACGGAAATGCTTAGAGCTGGGAATGTTTCGGTTACCACTTGGATGACTGAAATTCTGAATATCTTTTATGATAAAGGCATGGTTCCTAAGGATTTTACCAGAGCTATTGTTATCCCTATTTTCAAAAAAGGTGATCGCAGTTCTTGTGATAACTATAGGGGTATCAGCCTACTCTCTGTTCCAGGTAAAGTTCTTTCCATGATTGTGCTTAATAGAATTAAGAATCTGGTTGACAGGCAATTGCGTGATGAGCAATGTGGATTCAGAAGTGGTAGGGGATGTGTAGATCAGATATTTTCACTTAGGCAGATTCTTGAGAAATGTTTAGAGTTTCAGAAACCTTTGGTTGCTAGCTTTGTTGATTTCAAAAAGGCTTTCGACTCTGTTGATCGTCATAATTTGTGGTTGATTGTGAGATCATATGGTATACCAGACAAGTTAGTTAACATTATGAAAGCTCTCTATAATAACACTGAGTCGTGTGTGAGAGTTGGTAAGGCTTGTAGCAATTGGTTTAGCATTACTTCTGGTGTTCGACAAGGGTGCATTTTGTCTCCTTTTCTCTTTAGCTTGGTTATTGATTATGTTATGCGAAATTCACTTCAAGGGAAAGATTTTGGCCTTAAATGGGCTGGAGATAGGAAAATTTCTGATTTAGATTATGCTGATGATTTAGCCCTTCTGACAAATGATGTTGATGAGATGAACTCTTTCATTCGAGCCGTTGATGAGACTGGTAGTAGAGTAGGTTTGGTTATAAACAGAGAGAAAACTAAAGTGATGAAAATTGGTCAGGCAGGCTGTGATTCAGTTAATCTGAATGGTTGCAGTCTTGAGCAGGTGTCACAGTTTAATTATCTTGGGAGCTATGTAACAGATAATGGTGATGTGCGGCATGAGATTAACAGACGAATAGGGATTGCTGCAGGGACTTTTAAGAATCTATGGAGAGTGTGGAGAAATAGGCGTATACACCTAAAGACTAAAATTAGACTGTATAATAGTTTGGTTCTTTCTAGGGTTAGTTATGGTAGTGAAACTTGGACACTTTGTAAACAAGATAACAGGAAACTAGATGCTTTTGATTCCAGATGCTTACGCAGTATCTTGGGCATTAGGTGGTTCAACTTTGTAACTAATGATGAGATTAGGAAAAGGAGTTTGCAACCTCCTTTAAGCAGCATATTGTGCAGAGAGAGACTCCGTTGGTTTGGCCATGTTGCCCGTATGAATAATTATAGATTGGCGAATAGGGTTATGAACAGTGTGCCTAAAGGCCTCAGAAAGAAGGGGAGACCTAGGATGCGGTGGGCAGACAATGTCAAACAGGACCTTGTTAGAATTGGTGTGCAGTGGCCAGATGCAGTAGATGTAGCTCAGGATAGACTTGCTTGGAGAACTAAATTGCACGGTCTGGTTGGACCTCCGTAGCCCATGGCTGCTTGAGGATGATGATGATGATGATGATGATGATGTGCAAAAAAAGTGCCGCTCAGAGGTAAAATCAACCCAACCCAAACCCTCCCCGAACCTTCTCTGAGCCTTCGTGGTCCTTGTGACCTGGCTATTTAGCCCATTGTGTGCAAAAAAGTGCCGCTCAGAGGTAAAACAACCCAACCCAAACCCTCCCCCAACCTTCTCTGAGCATTCGGGGTCCTTGTGACCTGGCTATTTAGCCCATTGTGTGCAAAAAAGTGCCGCTCAGAGGTAAAAACAACCCAACCCAAACCCTCCCCGAACCTTCTCTGAGCCTTCGTGGTCCTTGTGACCTGGCTATTTAGCCCATTGTGTGCAAAAAATTGCCGCTCAGAGATAAAAACAACCCAACCCAAACCCTCCCCCAACCTTCTCTGAGCCTTCGGGGTCCTGTGACCTGACTATTTAGCCCGTTGTGTGCAAAAATAGTGCCGCTTATAGGTAAAACAACCCAACCCAACCCAAACCCTCCCCAAACCTTCTCTGAGACTTCGTGGTCCTTGTGACCTGGCTATTTAGCCCATTGTGTGCAAAAACGTGCCGCTCAGAGGTAAAAACAACCCAAACCAAACCCTCCCCCAACCTTCTCTGAGCCTTCAGGGTGCTTGTGACCTGGCTATTTAGACCATTGTGTGCAAAAAAAGTGCCGCTCAGAGTTAAAAACAACCCAACCCAAACCCTCCCCCAACCTTCTCTGAGCCTTCGTGGTTCTTGTGACCTGGCTATTTAGCCCATTGTGTGCAAAAAAGTGCCGCTCAGAGGTAAAAACTACCCAACCCAAATCCTCCCCCAACCTTCTCTGAGCCTTCGTGGTCCTTGTGACCTGGCTACTTAGCCCATTGTGTGCAAAAAAGTGCCGCTCAGAGGTAAAACAACCCAATCCAAACCATCCCACAACCTTCTCTGAGCCATCGTGGTCCTTGTGACCTGGCTATTTAGCCCATTGTGTGCAAAAAAGTGCCGCTCAGAGGTAAAACAACCCAATCCAAACCCTCGCACAACCTTCTCTGAGCCTTCGTGGTCCTTGTGACCTGGATATTTAGCCCATTGTGTGCAAAAAAGTGCCGCTCAGAGGTAAAAACAACCCAACCCAAACCCTCCCCCAACCTTCTCTGACTCTTTGTGGTCCTTGTGACCTGGGTATTTAGCCCATTGTGTGCAAAAAATTACCGCTCAGAGGTAAAAACTTCCCAACCCAAATCCTCTCCCAAATTTCTCTGAGCCTTCGTGGTCCTTGTGACCTGGCCATTTAGCCCATTGTGTGCAAAAAAGTGCCGCTCAGAGGTAAAACAACCCAACCCAAACCCTCCCCCAATCTTCTCTGAGCCTTCGGGGTCCTTGTGACCTGGCTATTTAGCCCATTGTGTGTGAAAAGTGCCGCTCAGAGGTAAAACAACCAAACCCAACAATCCTTCACATCAGCATGCCAATAGCAGAAACTAAGGTAGAGGTGGCTCAAAAACATATCCGAACACTGTGGTTGATTACAGAATTTAGTACACGAAGTTTGCCAGATCACTAATTTCTAAAAAAAACCTTGTCCGATATTTTTTCTGAATTCTGTAATCAACCATAGTGTTCGATATTTTTTGAGCGACTGTATTTAAAGTTGAATTATAAATTAATTTAAATATCCATATTTACAAAAATAAAACTATTTTCTGTATGAATCAATTTCTTTTGAAGAATATACCATTACAAAAAATGGTATGATAGGTATATGTTGATGTTAAATTATTTCCTTTACTTCTGGAGTACCATCAAAATATTTCAAAAACAAATACTGGTTTCCATAAATTAAGAAACAACCGTCTGTTACGTAAATGGCAAGATAACGTCGAAGTAAGGTAACTTCTGAAAGAAGTGAAATATAATCAATATCTCTGGCTTTTCAACAATATTCGTTCAATATTTAATGAGTTATTTGAATATTAAAAAATAACAAAGCCAGTTACAAAAATTCACTTCAAAAGTCAGTTTTTGTGATCATTTATTATACAACAGGGGAGCCCACAACGGCAATCGCAAAGGATCATGTTTCAGTGCTCCTGTTGTGACCGAATGAGATAAATGGCAGATTCCCAATGTCCCCAAAGGGTCAGAACTGTGTAGGAGAATGGGATCCAGTCGACAAGTGAGCAGCAGTGATGGTTTAGTTGGTAATGCGCCAGGCGCATAATCTGCAGTTCCCATGTTCGAATTCCAACTCTGTCAGCTTTCAGGTTTATCGCTTCGTTCAGTTAATTCTGTCCTTTGTGAGAAATAGGAAAATAATGGGCTTAGAAAGGCCGTAGTCCATCGGATTGGACGTTATGCAGTAAACTGATCGTAAAGATTGCTTCGATTATTGAGCTTAGAAACATAGATTAAGGATGAAAAACAGAAAGTGAATTCTAAACACGGTTCGAAGTATTCGTTGGAATTATAATAAAAAAAGAAAAACAGTTAATAATCAAGTGTTTGGCAATTAAAATCCGAAAACCCATCAATTCATATGCGATTATGACTGCGGGGGAAAAGCTACCGTTTTATTAATAGCCGAGGCTATGTGTTGTATTTTCGATGTGAAAGTTCTGGTACCTGTAGAAGACGTTCCCTATTGCTATTGCAAGTCGCGAACGCTTTGCTTAAAGGGGCGAAGTTTTTGAAAAATAACAGTAGAATTCTGTTAAACTGGTAAAGCTCTTTGTGCTTGTGATGTGAAATAAGGATATTATGAATCTGAAAGTATATTTCTTTGCTGACTGCTCGCTGCCGACCGAGCAACGAATGGCTCGCGAATCATCACTTTGATAAAAATATCCGTTCTCATGGTAAATAGCCGGGAATAGGGGACTCAAAAAGCCTTAAACTTTCCTTATTGACTAATTTCCATTCGATGGTAAATGGTAATTTTGCTGCAAAATCGTGTTATAAGAAGACCCGCTAGATGGTGCACATTACTGTCCTTACGTTGAAATTGATTATGCTGAGATAAAAATTTATATTTAGGTGATGTGTCCATTACACATTCATTAAATCCTTGGAGGTGCGTGTGTATTTACTAGGACATGTTAATGGTTGTTATGTTTGGTTAATATCTGTTGAGTATATTTAATGTAAAACCCTCTTTGCATGATTATAGGAATTATTAAAGCATATTTCTAAACGTCCGCTTCATATTATTGAAACAGCTGTATAGGTGCATTAGTAATATATATTTGATTATTTCGTTATGTTTTTTCGTAATTTTAGACAAGAGCATATATTTTTCATAATAAAGAATTTACCATTACTTATATAAACTTGAGTGTTATATTAAATTAAAATTTAAAAATTTTCTTGCATGGACGCATATATCTGGATGGAGGATTTGATTGTTCTCCTAATTTTAAACATAAAATAAAAAAGTTTTTCTTAGTGCTACCAAGGAGTGTTTAAGGGAGAAGAGATCCAGCTTCCATAGGCGTAATGTATCCTGTGCGACTGGAGCGCCCTCTAAGAATGGCAAATTGGTGCATCGCAATAAAGTCTCCTTCGAAACCGATAGGGACTTGAATTGTATTTTTCCCCTTTTTACATCTCTTGCAAAATCGGCTTAGCTAGCAAGAGGAAATCTGATTGGGAGGAATTGAATGTTAAGCAATTTCAAAGATGAAATATTATATTTAGTAAAATTAATGGATATCAATATTTTTTTTTTCGTACTAGCTTTCCAGAATTATTGCAATATTTTTTATTTTGATGCAATGCATAACCCAATATGAAAAAACAAAAAAAAATCCTGTTTTAGGCTTATTTCAAACTGACTTTTTTGAAAATCATGAACACCAGGAAAATTATTTCCTTCAATTGTTATTTTAAATTAGTTTTAGTTTATAAATATATATTTTTTGATGTTTCAGTTCCTTTTTCTGCTCAATATTTTTTTTTATATTCTTCTTTGAAATAATAAACAAGAACAAACAAAAACCATTTTTTTTTTAAAACCTATTTATTTAAATTTTGTACCCCAAAAAAATACCCCCTCAAGCAGCTGCTTGCCACAGAGGTCTGACAGGAGGGTGTCAGTTTATATGACGTAGTAGAAATGAGAGGATGGCAGGACTTCAGCAGAAAAACGACACCTACATCCATTCCTTACCTGGGGCTCTGAACCCAGGTCCCTTAGATCAGTAGCCAAGTGGCGCTAACCACTCGGCCACGGGACGAGTTTGAGAGTATGATTGAGCCAACATCAAAATAGGGCACATATGTGCAGAAAACGATATATCTTAAAAGCAAAACAAATTAATCCACATACTGATTTACACTTTGTAATACTATTACTGCAATATACAGTGCACTTTCATTAATTTTCTATATCACATGACTGGGTAAAACTAAAAAATTTAATATTAGAGTCATATATCATTTAGCAATTATCATAAATTTGCATCCACAATCTACTATTCTTTACCATAAAGGTTTTTTTAACACAATGCCAAAATCCGGAAAAATATTTTCCTCACTTACAAGTACTACTGACGGATATTATAAAACATAAAATGGTATATGATCCTCATGGCCATAATAAAATTCATAGTAAACAAATATGTAAAGTCACATGCAATAGATTGCCACTTTACAGTTATCATGCATCGAATAACACTTTGCACAGCTCAATTTCAAGTTTTAACCTGTTTTTTAACTACAATGCCAAAAGCAGAAAAAATATTGTCCTTACATACAAGTACTGCTGCTTGATATTATGAAATGCAGCATAGTATATGATCATCATGCATATAAAATTCATAGTAATCAATTATGTAAAACTGCATGCAATAGATTGACATATATCTAATAACACTTTGCACAACTCATTTCAAGTTTGAACCTTTTTTTAACTACAATGCCAAAAGCAGAAAAAATACTTTCTTCATTTATGAGTACTACTGACTGATATTATGAAATTCAACACAGTATATGATCTTCATGCCCACAATAAAATTCATAATAACCAAATATGTAAAGCTACATGCAATCGAACGTGTAGTTGGAAACAGTGAAAGAACTTTCCCAACCATGATGCAAATGTTTCTGAAGGATATGTAACCCTTCTTTTACATCATCAAACTGTTTAAAATACAAAAACACGGAGTTATCAGTTAAGGTTTTGTTACCAAATAGTAATTGATGACATGCATTGCAATTAAACATTGCACATGTTCGTTTTGCAACATATCCTGCTACATAAGCAGCAACATTTGCTTTTACAGGATCAGAAGATCACACTATTCAGCCTGATGGAGCTTCCTTGAGAGGGCAGAAGACATACCACTTATACTTGGTTACTCCATACTGCATAATCCTAAAAGAAAGAATGAACAATATATATAGCGTTTATTTACTTCAATAACAAAAAAAGCAAATATGTAATATCAACTTAGCAATGTATAACAAACATGTAATATCAGATAAGCAATATATAGCAAATATGCAATAACAACTTGGCAATAAACAGCAAACATGCAATAACAACTTAGCAATATATAGCAAACTGATGATATCAGGTTGGGTTATTTCAACTCTGAGCTGCACTTTTTTGCACCCAATTGGTTAAATGGCCAGGTCACAAGGACCCTTAGGGCTCAGAGAATGTTGGGGTATGCAACCCACTGCGACAGCTGTTGTCAGACAAATGGTAGCCTCCTGTCAAAACCAACCAGTGTTCATTAATGTGCACAGGATATGGCTCACCCGAACACAGGGACACGGCCTTAACGTTGAATCCATTGGACGGCGGCTTTCCAATTCCATCAGTGTCCGCGACTCACCATGAGTAGCAACTTAGCAATATATAACAAACAACTTTACAACATTTTCAAAAACATCTTTTCCCCAATTTTATAGTTTTATTCAAAAATTTTATCCTAACCGGATGATTAGTGTAAAATGTATATAAATTATAAGCCACTATAAAACCCAAAATAAATATTAAGACATTTCAGTTGTGTTGTCTCTTTACTCCAAATAACATCCATCATATTCTGAAGGGTAAACACTAAACTGGTTGAGAAACATTAACTTGTATTAAATATTAGTGAGAAAACAGCTACAAAAATAGTACCTTGATGCATCCATGGGAAATCTGGAAAATTTCCTTTCTGGATATTGCCGTTTCGTAGCTCCACACATGGCACATTTCATGCCAAATCTCATGGCTTCTACACCGAAAAACAAAATATTAAACCATTAACCTTCAAATAACAACAGTTCACAAATATTAAAACAAATCCTTGAAATCATAAAATTAAACACTAATGTATTATATACACATTACTTGATATCCCAAATATTAGTTTACTGAAATATTACTAACAGTAATATTAGAGCTCAGAGAAGTTTGCTCAGAGAAGGTTGGGGGGGTCCCCTCCCCCAACCTTCTCTGAGCCTTCGGGGTCCTTGTGACCTGGCCATTTAGCCCATGGTGTGCAAAAAAGTGCCGCTCAGAGGTAAAACAATCCAATCCAACTGAAAAGTGAATGACTGTTAGAGAATAAAACAGCATTGAAGCTGTGGCAGAGACTGCCTAATGATGAATAAAGATATTAGAATAGCAGAAAGGTATTGTTTAATCTAAACTAATGGAAAGAAAATAGTGAAATCAAAGAACAGTGAGAAGGATACAGAAAACTAGGATTGAAGAAAGATCGCTGCCGTGACATCAGACGTCTCGTAGAGCTGCCTAGTGGAAATGAAAATAAAGGGAAAGAGAGATAGAAAAATGTAGAAAGTCTGTTGACACAACTTTACAAGTAGAAATTTATTTATATACTATAGGTATAAAATTTTGACAAATGTCTCAAAATCAAATACCTTCTCCTCAATACGCTTCACTTCGTATAACAGAGTTATATCGAGTCAAGGCGGATATTTTGCACATTTATCTCACCTGAATTGTATGTTTAAACAATTCCTCGATATTTTCTTTCATTTTCCGGATTTTTGATGCTTATAATCGGTGTAAGGGCGGATATATTGAACATATATCCTTCCCGAGTTGCTTGGTTAAGCAACTCCGCGATTATAGGTATTTTTGCAATCCGTTGAAATCTGTTCAATCTTCCATTTTAGATTCCAAATAAGGCGGATATATTGAATATATATCCCTCCTTAATTGCTTGGTTAAGCAATTTTTAGATTTTGCTGTCCTGGCGTACGGCTACACACGCCTTTGTTCGCCGTTCTTGTCGAACGGCGGCGCACGTTTTTGCGTTAGGTTCAAGCCTTTCTTTTGTGCGCTCGTCGGAATCTGCTCTTCAGGATACATTGGCCTTGCTGCGATCAACAATTCCTTCAGATAAAATATCTCTCTCCCCTCAAGCCAAGGCAGTGCTCTAGAAGCACGGATTTTACAAGGTAAGTGGTCTGCTACCGAACTTCTTTTCGCCAAGAGAACTGCACTATACGTCTCTTCTTAAATTGGCGAAACTAGCTAGGACTAAATTATTGTGGTTCAGCAAACCGTTGTGCTCAACCCTTCATTTTAGTGAGGATTGAAACCGCGTTGCACAAATTGATTGTATTTAAGGTTAATTGTATTGTAGCAAGACGTTGCACATCCCAGTTTTGCTCTTCATTTTGGTTTTTTGCGTACAGGCACCACACTCAAACGCCTCCTTTGTGCTTGACGGCGTTACAATTGATACGCCGATCCTATGTCCAGTGCCGGACCGTAAAATTAGTAGAATTATTGACTGATTTGTGTACTTTTATTATATCCTTCCTGTGATATTTTGCCTGTACCTATTTTTATGTCTCTCCACTCTATTCCCATACCCCCTAGTGACTCTCCCCCTCTATAACTACTATCACATTAATTTTCCAACCATCACAATAGAAATTTTCTCACTCACACAAACAAACCTCACCTTTTTACACATGACCACTAAACTCTAATTCTCGACCACAAATTCTCAATACCCTTACTCATACTATGGATTTATTATCAAATAAACCTGATCTTATGAATTCAGATGTTGAAAGAATTTTTCACAAAATGAAAGAACGCAAACAAATTTCTGATCAGGACAAAACCGAATTAACTGATTTACTCATTCAACAAGCATTTTACTGCTATCAAACTAATGGAAATCGCTGGATAGGAAATTTCACAACTCAACCAGTCAATAATGCATTGCCCCCTGCAACAGAATTTTATACTGCGTTCCCGCAATCCGATTGTTCAGAACCCCCACTGATTATTGACTTTGATGCTCCAGATACTGATATTGCTTCAACAAGTAAGGAAGGTGAATTCAAAACACCTAGATCTCACAATCGTAAATTACAAAAGCGAAATCGCTCTTCCCCAACACTAGCTTCTGACCCCCCTCCTGCCAAAATTGCCACAGCCAACTCATACTCAGCCCTGGCAGAACCTGATGAAGAAGAAAAGGATAATATTCAAACTACAGATCCTTCAACTAATACAACTAGTAAAGGAAATCACCCAATTCGAATTCCTCCCTTAATCCTCAGGCACACGGATAAATGGAAGGACATCAACAAAAAATTGGAAGCAATTGCAATAGCTCCTTTCACTGCAAAACTTGCTAAAGAAACGATTATAATTAATACCACAACAATTGAAGATTACAGAAAATTTAGCAAATTACTCGAAACTAATAACTATAATTTCAATACTTATCCGCTCCAATCGGAAAAGAACTTGAAATGTGTAATAAAAAATTTAAATTAAAAACTGAAATTATAAACCGCTCCATTTCGGTTCTTAAAATCGTTCAATTCTGTAGAGGCAGTAGGAACTTCGTAGGAAGCCACCCCTTCCAATTTTCTTTGACGAAACAGAGAAGTTGGAGAGAGGGAAACTTATTTTTGGTATTGACTTCCTCTTCAATCTCAAGGTCAAAATTGAGACATACAAGAGGAAGCCAGGCCAAGGAGTGTCTAAGGGAGAAGAGAGCTAGCGTCCATAGACGTAATATAAACTTTTCGACTGCAGCGCCCTCTAAACATGACAAATCCGTGCATTGCAGGGAAGCCAGGGAGAGGAGCTGTTCATTTTCTTCATGAGGTACAATCATAATTTTCTTTTCGTTTAGAGAGAAAATACTAGAAGTAATGTAATCATTTTCTTTAATAAAATACAATTTTCTAAAACTGATAGCAGCTTTACTAAAGAACAAAATTTTGATATTTTGAACAATTTTTTGGGTTGTTTTACCTCTGAGCGGCACTTTTTTGCACACCATGGGCTAAATGGCCAGGTCACAAGGACCCCGAAGGCTCAGAGAAGGTTGGGGGAGGGACCCACTGGAACAGCTGTTGGGAGACAAATGGTAGCCTCCCGTCAAGGCCATCCAGCGTGTTCTTTAACGTGCACAGGGTATGGCTCTCCCGCACACGGGGCCACGGCTCAACGTCCCATCCGACGGACGGCGGCCTTTCCAAGCCCATCGGTGTCCCCTACTGACCGTGGGCAAGGCGGGGAATTTTGTGGAGATAAATCTCAACGCTGATCCAGCTGGGACTCGAACCTGGGAACTACAGATTACGAGCCTGGCACGCTACCGACTGAGCCACCCCCGCCCCGATATTTTGAACAACCTACAGCATTTAGTATATTATAATAAATTGAGATTTATGTGTCAATGTACAATAACACGATCTATATAATTATATTTTATACAATTGCTGATAGTTCCAATAAATATCATGTCGAGTTTTTTTACTTGTATAAACGTTCAACAGATGGCAGCAGGCACTTCCCGTATCAACCATAAAAAAAATTACACTGTTAGAGCAAAGTGCAGAAGCCATTGTACATCGATATGCTCCAGGGATCACAAACCTGCAACATACGTTGACTTATATATATTCACAAGATGACTAAATGTATTAATTTACATATTAATGTTAAAAATTCTGCAAAATTACTCAAAATAAACATACAACAGCTTTACCAGGTATCGTAAAATGTACTCCTGAACGGGATAAAACACTCACTGAATAACTTTAGGTTCAGCTACCACTGTGCCAAACAACCATGGCTGTTAGACATTTGGAAACACTGGTTAAATTGCAAATGTATACGAATAGTAAGACAAACTATAGCTGCAGTGGGCTAAAATGATTGCACTGCGCATGCCCAGATCGCCCCTTACAGTTGTTTTTGTGCCTGCACATCAATTTGCGACGTTCAGCTTCGGTAAAATTCCGCAGACGGCGCCACTTACGCTTGTGCAAAGCTAGCCTTCTTCTCCTTAGACCTCCTTTGGAACAGCTTCGAAACGCCCGCTTTTTAAATGCTTGATGCATTTTCATATACCGCAGCCAACGCCACTCATTTGCATACTATACCACAATCCTACGTCGCATTTTACACAACTGTGCATGAATTTCGTGCATTTTCATCGTAGGAGTTTTACAATAACGCGTTTTCTTCATTTGGTCCTTAATTTATGGAAACCTGTGTGTATTGGGATGGACTTGGTTGAATATATTATTACAGAATGACAGTGGTGTATCAGTGGTCACTGGGTTGGGTTGTTTACCTCTGAGCGGCATTCTTTTTTTGCACACAATGGGCTAAAGGGCCAGATCACAAGGACCCCGAAGGCTCAGAGAAAGTTGGGGGAGGGGACTCACCAGACAGCTGTTAGGAGGCAGATGGTAGTCTCCCGTAAAGACCATTCAGTGTGTTCTTTAAGGTGCACAGGTATGGCTCTCTCGTCCACAAAACCAATGCTTAATGTTCCATCCAAAGGACGGCGGCCTTTTCAATCCTATCGGGGTCCCCTACTGGCCATGGGCAGGGTGGTCATATGGGGAGACTATGGACTTCTTGTCTGTCAACTGATGATGGGTCACCCCCCAATAGGGGACCACCTTGATGTGGTGGGGGGGGCCTAGGGTCCGGCAACCCGGTCGAAGGCTTTGCCGGCCGGATTGGGTCCCCAGCTGGAGCATTGCCAAGACCAACCGAGGTCGAAGATGCCGCCGACCGGTTCCGTGTTGACCGGTTGGGCGGTGACGGTGTCAGAGACCTCACCTATCAGGTGCTCTAGGTGAGCAGTTCGAGGTCTCTTCTGAAAAGATTTGTCCCCCAGTAGGTCGAGCCCTCATCAAAGTCCGGGCCATACTAAAAGTCTCCACCCCCGGGAGCCAAGCGAACTTGGATCTACATATCCTTGTTCATGGCTAACTGGGGAACAGATTAAAGTTAGGTTTCTTCTGGTGGTTAGCTTTCCTTCTATAGGACTGCTGCCATGTGAGGCTGGGGTTGAGTTGCATTTATATGGCGTATTCTTGCCCCCGGCTCTAGATAGCACGACTTTTCGAAACTGGTAGTGCCGTATAGGCGGAATCGGGAATTGTCGTGGTTGCTTAAGATCGCAACACAAGAGAGGTGTGATGATGGGTCAGAACTTAATGATCATCAGCTACACAATTCCTAGGTGACACTAACGCATGTTCCTCCCAATTTCGGTATTTTACTAGATGTGACCACACTTCATAGTGAACCACTTGGACCAAGGGTTTTCAAACTTTTCCCGTCCTCCCCCACTTTAGCACCGATGAAAACCGATGCCCCATTTTGCTATTGATGCAATTCCCCACCTCTTACTACTGACGGAATATGTCACCCCCCACCTTACCGGGGTTGCCCTCCATTGCATCACATTATTGATTAAAGTCTGTTAGTAACAGGGAATTCGTCTCATTAATTCCTTTACCATTGACGAAATTAACTTGAATTGAAGTTAGAAATTCTCACAAGAGAATGCCCATGAAAACCGATGCCCCCTTTGCTATAGATGCAATTCCCCACCCCTTACTACTGACGGAATATGTCACCCCCCACCTTACCGGGGTTGCCCTCCATTGCATCACATTATTGATTAAAGTCTGTTAGTAACAGGGAATTCGTCTCATTAATTCCTTTACCATTGACGAAATTAACTTGAATTGAGGTTAGAAATTCTCACAACAGAATGCCCATGAAAACCGATGCAACCTTTTGCTATTGATGCAAATCCCCAACCCTTACTACTGACGGAATATATCACCCCCCACCTTACCGGGGTTGCCCTCCATTGCATCACATTATTGATTAAAGTCTGTTAGTAACAGGGAATTCGTCTCATTAATTCCTTTACCATTGACGAAATTAACTTGAATTGAAGTTAGAAATTCTCACAAGAGAATGCCCATGAAAACCGATGCCCCCTTTTGCCATAGATGCAATTCCCCACCCCTTACTACTGACGGAATATGTCACCCCCCACCTTACCGGGGTTGCCCTCCATTGCATCACATTATTGATTAAAGTCTGTTAGTAACAGGGAATTCGTCTCATGAATTCCTTTACCATTGACGAAATTAACTTGAATTGGGGTTAGAAATTCTCACAACAGAATGCCCAGAGATCAGTATAGAGTACTGGTAAACTAAAGAGCATGGAGCTACCGATTGAAGAACCAAGGAAGAGAGAAGTAGATTAGAGTTAGCTGGGAACACTGCAGGACGAAGAGAGTAGAGGAAGGCTGGAGGTTAGCATTTTCGTGTCGTTATAGTACAGGAGATGCTACTATCGCTCTTTCTCATTTGAGAGCAGTAACAGAGCAGGAGATAAAGAGGAATGGAGTGTTGTAATTTACCGAAGCGACTGTTTATAACCTACTGGAATTTATCCCTCATTTTTACAATCAGCGAAGCAGAATTTTTATACATACACGTTCAACCGTATTCAGTTGCATCCATTCAGTCATATCCAGATAGCCTTGAAAGGCATTAACTTGCAATACCGTGTAGGGTTGCGTTGTTTTACCTTTGAGCGGCATTTTTTGCACATAATGGGCTAAATGACCAGGTCACTAGGACCCCGAAAGCTCAGAGAAGGTTGGGGGAGAGAACTCACTAGAACAGCTGTTGGGAGACAGATGGTAGCCTCTCGTCAAGGATATCCAACGTGTTCTTTAACGTGCACAGGGTGTGGCTCTCCTGCACACGCAGCTACGGATTAACCTCCCATCCGAACGACAGCGGCCTTTCCAAGTCCATCGGTGTCCCCTACTAACCGTGGGCAGGGCGAGGAATTTTGCGGAGATAAATCTCAAGGTTGACCCAGCTGGGACACGAACCTGAGAACTACAGATTTCAAGCCTGGTGCTCTACCGACTGACCAACCACCGCCCCTCCCGTGTAGGCTCTTGACCCACAGTTCGAGAAACGCTGACTTTGGTATCTCAGTTGACTTTCATTTTTGACCATTTATATGTAATATTTTTTATATTATATAATTTTTGGAAATTAAAAGTGCTATTCCACTTTTTCAACTGTTGCTTTTACGCAGTATTTATGCGCACCGATCTTTTGATTCTCATGCGGCAGATCCAAAGGGTTTTTAGGTTGTTCTTTAATTTATGGAAACCATCGTATATTCTTCAAGAAGGGTAATGTAATACTACCGAGATGTAGATTAGGGATGGGTATTACCCTCTGAGCGGCACTTTTTTTTTTGCAGATAATGGACTAAAAGGCCAGGCCACAAGAACCCCTAGGACTTGGGGAAGGTTGGATAGGGAACCTCCTAGGCATTTGGCAGGAGACAGGTAGAACTGATGTTGGAATGAGATGTGGAATATACGAATCAGAGCCGGATCTAGGAAGGCGGGAAGGGGCCATGTCCCACACTCACTTTGAGAATGATGCGAACCTCCTAGGCATTTGGCAGGAGACAGGTAGAACTGATGTTGGAATGAGATGTGGAATATACGAATCAGAGCCGGATCTAGGAAGGCGGGAAGGGGCCATGTCCCACACTCACTTTGAGAATGATGCGAACCTCCTAGGCATTTGGCAGGAGACAGGTAGAATTGATGTTGGAATAAGATGTGGAATATACGAATCAGAGCCGGATCTAGGAAGGCGGGAAGGGGCCGTGTCCCACACTCACTTTGAGAATGATGGTAAAGGAAATAAAGGCAAAAACTGTTAAACTTATTTAATTTTTCATTACTTTTTGAAGAATTCTTTTTAAAGATTTCTAAAATGGAAGAACTTTATACTAAAATGGAAATCCTTTGTTTCTTCCCCACGCCTCTACCTTTTTCCGTCTCGATTGTGTTTCTTCTATCTCCTCCGTCTAGATTGCGTTTTTGCATCCCTTAATTTTCACTATCGATTGTGCTTCTTGCCCTCCTCTTAATTTTCTCCGTCTCCACTGTGTTTCTTTCGCCCTTTATTTTTTCCAGCTCAATTTTGTTTTTTACCCACTTACTCTTTATTTTTTCTTTATTTTGTTCCTGCCCTCTTTTATTTTTTCCTGCTCGAACTTGTTTCTAGCCTTCTCCCCCCCCCCCCCCCCATATACACACATACAATTTTTTCCTGCGTTCGGTCTTGCTAGGAATCATGGCTTGCAATAATGCCTTGCATGATTCGTATGAAATTGAATGAAAGACAATGCAGTTAGCCTTTTGCTCAATTTCCTGACAATTTCATTTCTTCCTTCTCAACTGATCGCATCTGGAGCTAATTAAAAGATGCATTGCACATCATCATCATCATCATCATCCTCAAGCAGCCATGGGCTACGGAGGTCCAACCAGACCGTGCAATTTAGTTCTCCAAGCAAGTCTATCCTGAGCTACATCTACTGCATCTGGCCACTGCACACCAATTCTAACAAGGTCCTGTTTGACATTGTCTGCCCACCGCATCCTAGGTCTCCCCTTCTTTCTGAGGCCTTTAGGCACACTGTTCATAACCCTATTCGCCAATCTATAATTATTCATACGGGCAACATGGCCAAACCAACGGAGTCTCTCTCTGCACAATATGCTGCTTAAAGGAGGTTGCAAACTCCTTTTCCTAATCTCATCATTAGTTACAAAGTTGAACCACCTAATGCCCAAGATACTGCGTAAGCATCTGGAATCAAAAGCATCTAGTTTCCTGTTACATTGTTTACAAAGTGTCCAAGTTTCACTACCATAACTAACCCTAGAAAGAACCAAACTATTATACAGTCTAATTTTAGTCTTTAGGTGTATACGCCTATTTCTCCACACTCTCCATAGATTCTTAAAAGTCCCAGCAGCAATCCCTATTCGTCTGTTAATCTCATGCCGCACATCACCACTATCTGTTACATAGCTCCCAAGATAATTAAACTGTGACACCTGCTCAAGACTGCAACCATTCAGATTAACTGAATCACAGCCTGCCTGACCAATTTTCATCACTTTAGTTTTCTCTCTGTTTATAACCAAACCTACTCTACTACCAGTCTCATCAATGGCTCGAATGAAAGAGTTCATCTCATCAACATCATTTGCCAGAAGGGCTAAATCATCAGCATAATCTAAATCAGAAATTTTCCTATCTCCAGCCCATTTAAGGCCAAAATCTTTCTCTTGAAGTGAATTGCACAGAGAGAGAAAAAACAAATCCTATTTTTGCACTTTCTGTGATAAAGGAGGATTGGAGCTCGCGTTTGCTTTCTAAGCCTTCTTAAAAAAATAAGATGTCTTGTGGCTCCTGTGGAGGGGGCCTGTTGAGGGACTGCCGACTGGTAATGGGAGGGGCCAGTTCAGTTGGCTCATTGACTTGTCCCCTGAGAAGCAAGGGGTCGCAGCCCCGGTTGAGGGGCAGTATTTGGGGAGTACCGCGGACTGAGCTGCATACTCTATTCGTGAACTCGTCCTGTGGGCTCGTCGATGCGGTCTCAGTAATATCGTCGGTCGGAGTACTGTTCACTGGGGGGCTTCGGCCCGATTAGAATGGAGAGGACGAAGTTGGAGGCTCGCGATTGGGGGGCCCACACCCCGGTTGACGGGCTTATCGATGGAAAAGCCAAACTAAGAGTCCCAAGTAACTTTTTTGGCTGCCAAGATTAGGTTACTTATAAGAAAGACATGGTGGAGGATCTGAAGGCACCTCTATGAAACTGGGTGCCGGCTTGTCGGTGTTTCTGGCGTGCCTTGCGGCCTCGATGGAGGGGCTGGCTGGGGGTCTGCCGACTGGGACTGAAGTCCCGAGTCGAGTGGACTAATCGGCAGCCCCTGCGAAGTCCTAGGTCGACTTGGTGCCCCGGTGGAGAGGCTTTTCTGAGGGCCCGCCGACTGGAAGGATCCCCAGTCGAATGGGCTCCTTAATCGCCTCAGCAAAGTATGGGGTGTCATGGAGTTGGGATGGAGTGGCCTTGTGGGGGCCTTAGACTTTCATATTCTTTCACTTAGACTTTCATACAGGCGAGCCTGTTTAAGTGCAAACTCATTGGGTACAAAGTGCTGCTCATAGGTAAGAGCCGAAACTGCTGTCCTTTTGGTCGAATTTATTCTGGTTCCGGTCGTATCTAAGTTGATCTCGTTAATCTCAAACCAGATAAACAGAGTGTCAAGTCTTATCATCTGAGGTTACTGGATTTGGGTTGTTTTAGTCTAAAGGAGACATTTTTGGTACGATGTTGTTTCACAAAGATAGATCTCGACACTGACATATTTCAGTCTCTAATCTGGGAATTGCAAATTACGAGCATGCCCCAGTACTAACTGTCTTCCACGAGCTTCAGATTCCAACTACACCACACTCTGTATTCCTCAAATACACAAGAACTTTTTTGTTGTGAGGTGATTGGATGAGGTACCTCTACGAACTTGCAGATATACAACCCTACCAATTTCCAGTATTGAGAAGAAACATTTTGGGCAGGAAACAAGGATCCCGAAGGCTCAGAGACGTTTTGGGGGAGGGGACTCACTGGAACAGCTGTTTAAAGACAAATGGTAGCCTCCCGTCGAGGTCATCCAGAATTCTTTTACGTGCTCAGGGTATGACTCTCCCGCACACGGGACCACGACTTAACGACCCATACGACGGACGGCAGACTTTCCAAGCCCATCGATGTCCGCTACTGACCGTGGGCAGAGCGGGGAGTTTTGCGGAGAAAATATCTCAATGCTGACCCAGCTGCGATTCGAACCTGGGAACTGCAGATTACGAGCCTGGCGCGCTACTGACGAAGTCACCGCTGCCCGCAAAGGCCAAGGGAAGAACTCAGAGTAAACACTTGCACAATTCCTCTAAATTCGGTTTTTGACAATTCCTCAGTGACCCTTCCACCCTAGAAAAAAATAAAAGTAAAAATGTGTTTCCTAGAATCATCATTGATGAATTTAAATTTACTCTTTCTGTTAGTGAGCTGTCTGGGCCCAGTCCTATTCTTTCATCTGTGGCGAATTAATTACAATAGGAATTAACGAGGAAATATTTATGAAATACTTTCGTCCTATTTGTTCTTTAAGAAGTTAAAATAAATTAATGAAGATTTCGAAAGATTATGTCATTTATAGAGATGAAAATAATTTAAAGAAAAACAGTCACTAGCCAATTTGTAAACGTTTCAAAGATGATAGGTTGCATTGCCGCCTTCTTTGCCGCCCTTTTAATTATGCATAATCGCCGGATTATTCACTTTTACCGTAACATATGTAATGTATGATATCAAAAGATTTTCGATACGGACCTTTAATGTCTAAATCAATTAGTGACCCACAGAGAAAAATGTTTCCCTATCAATAGCATAGGATCAGTGGTTCTCAAACTTTTATGCTTAACGTAAGTCTCACACTTTTATGCTTAACGTAAATCTCACACTTTTATGCTTAACGTAAGTCTCAAACTTTTATGCTTAACGTTAGGAGGGGAACCATCTGAAATGTGTGGAGAAGAAGCTATCGAATCTTCGATATTATACCAACTCGTAGGAATGTGAATCTCGGGTAGCGCTACCTCCCATTCACCATTCAGCTCGATTGACTGTGCCAGTCTCGTAGTATAATCGCTCTGAGTGTTAGAAGGGTAAACGTCAATGCTGGCGGAGGAAGGGAGAGTTAAGTAGAAAGTCATTTTCTAGGTATCCAGTTAGGAGTACGATAACTCTCCACTTCACTAAGACGCCTTTTTTGCGGTCCCGGTCCAAGATTTTTTCCACTGCGTAGAGTTCAGGAGTTTCTGCAGTTCTCGGCTATAGAAAGTTCCACGTATCATGTTACCATCACTATCTACCACTTCGTAAACGGGAAGTGTTCTAGGTACGATTCTTTTCACTCCAAATATCTCTCGAGTCCACTGTTGCGACGCACCTTTCTTGAATGGTAGCTTCAAACTACTGAGTCTCACGTGATCTCCCTCTTTAAAACGGACAGGGTCTGCCTGCTTTGGCGCTCTGCTCCGTATAATCTCTCCCAGACGACACTCTCATTAAACAGATCCACGTCCTTGGGAGCAAGGTCATGAGCTCGATGTTTGGAAGCATTATAACCCTTCACTATGGAATCCAGAACGTGCAAGAATCTAAAATTTTTATGTTTAATGAAATAACGACATAATTTTTCTCTCAGGGTTCGATTCAATCTTTCTACCAACGCAGCTTTCTTATCACTATAAGACACGAAGAAGTGAATGTTCTTTTCTTTTAGAAATTTTGGAAAAACACGGTTTTTGAATTCTGTCCCCTGATCGGTGTTTAGAGTCGGTATCACGACCCTGTGCTAGAATCTGTTCAAATGCTTCTTTCACAGCAGTTCCTGTTTTTCTTTTTCACAGGAACCGCCCACGCATAGCGAGATAAAATATCGATGACGACTAATATGCATCCATAACCATCATTAAATCGTGCAATATTTTTCACGAACATTAAATCCGCCTACCATTGTTGATCCAGACCTGTCACGTACGTTTGGTTCCATCTGAATTTGCTCGTTGCCGGTCTGAGGAGAGTGTACGTCTCTTGACCTGCTAACCATTCTCTGACTGTCTTTGGATCCTGTCCAGTACTCTGGGATAATCGAGTCACCCTCCATAGCTGCCAGGGTTCTTGGGATCGTAATAAGGTTTTTCCAACGCGTCGTTCATCGACCAGCAGTCGCTTTCCCTCTTTAATCCAGACCTCGATAGGAAGGGAGTCAGGTATGTCTATAGATGTATGGTCTGCAGCCTCTTCACACAACTCTCTCGATGTGTAAATGAGCGGATGGTCATAGTACAGTCGCTCAAAAAAGTATCCGAACACTATGGTTGATTACAGAATTCAGAAAAAATGTCTGGCAGCGATTTTTTTTAGAAATGAGTGATCTGACAACCTTCGTGTCACGTGACACGAAGGTTGCCAGATCACCAATTACCAAAAAAACGTTGCCAGACATTTTTTCTGAATTCTGTAATCAACCGTAGTGTTCGGATACTTTTTTGAGCGACTGTACATCGCTTTTGTTCCCACCTCCACCAGACAGAATCGGTAACTCAGAGCCCACAACATTTTTACTTTACAACCGTCCAGAGTAACGAGTTTCTTTCACTGAGTAAAAGATAAGTTAATTCCTTTCACCGTCGATTGTTTATGTAAAAATAATCTGATATCCACTTTTTATTACACACGCTCAACCAATTACTTCCTCACAAATGCCTAGAATCTCCGCAACGTGTGGCTAAATAATCTGGAGATAACGTAACCCCACAAATCACAGCGACCCCTATCAGCGTACAGAGAACAGCTGTCGCTGATGCTGTTTTCACACGATTCATAACCTAAATGAGTACACAACACAGTAATTGTTAGGTAATATCGGACTTTTATTTACAAAACCAATTGTAATGTAATATGCATCGTTCAAAATAAGTATTCAAACAATGTTCTTTAACCATGGGCTCTATAAACCTAGTTCCGGGTAGCAAGGCATGAATTAGATCGTGCACCACAATGTCCGTCAATAGCTGCATCAAATGTCCTTGACCCTCTGCCGGGGGAGTAAAAAGAAACGCTAGTAGAAGGCCTCTCTGTTCGGCGATGGCGTGTCGCAGGTGAAAATTAACATCGGACCTGCAGTGATGATCCAGGCTGTTCTTCACATCGTCGCGACGGTTTCGCATTTCCACCCACTGGGCCAAGGCGAGATTCACACCGCAAGATGTCGAACCAGGTAGGGATTTGATGATGTCGAGGCGTCGACACCCATCACTATTACAGTAAGCGCACAATTGTTCGTCACAAACCAAGTCTCTCTCTTTCGGTGGAATTAGCGACGTCGATTCTGTCCGTCACCACTAGTAATTCCTGCCACTCCGGAAGGGTTAGAGTGATCCCTTCCTTCGTCGGGTAAAGTAGACCCCCTTCACTGAAGCTGCGGTAACGGCGCAGGTGGACCTGGAGACTTTCACAGTACAGTCTAGGTACGACGAAAATCTCACCTCCGAGAGGGTAGGAGTGTTCACTAGCAGGCTGCATGATGACAACTGTTGTGTTCTACAGGTTTTTCGGCCGCTTACGTCTGTGCTGGGCAAGGGTTCACAGAAGGGTTGTCTTCAACAGGACATAGGTGGAGCGTTCTCGCCAAAATAGTCAGGTTCGTCGAACAAGTCCCACAAAGGAAAAGCCTCTAATTGTCCGTACGGTTGACCAATTAACGACCGGTCCATTGCGTAGAGTGCTTCTCGGTATACTCGTTCATCCATGTGCTAAATGCTGCTGTCTTGGCTTGTGAACAATGCACTCCACAACCTTCGTGATAACCGCACTCAGTTCCAGGTATTTTAGGAAGGTTTTTGAAACGTGGACAACCAATTTTTTCTAAATCCAGCGAAGTTATACTAAGTCTGGTCAATAGTCGCTTCTCGTAGAATCCTCCCTTGTAAGCGATGACGGAAGTAAAAGGCTTGCGACACTTTTCGTGGATGTGACGTACAATATCGTCCAGGCATCCGTAGTCCCACACCACTTCACCGAAACGCGACGTTTCTTTTGAAAGGTACTAACCACGAGAAGGCGGGGTCGGACATTAGGTGCTGGGCCTGGCCGGTTCTATGCATCATCACAGGTGATTGGTGCATAAGCTCTCCTTCTAGTGACTACCTAGATACTATTTACAGGCCTACTAATATATAAACATATTAATTGACATTTATTACTTAATACATTTAATAAACTTCAGACTGTGTTATAGAAAAATATCGTTATACATTTAATATACTTTATACCGTGTTATATACACACATCGTCTTCAGACTGTGTTATATCACATCAATATAACATAATATCCTGCTTCAGTTACTTATTAAATAAAACAGAAAATCTCCAGAATCAAAGAATTGATTTAGAAATTTATTTGACATATTTTACATATTTATCTTAAAATCTGTCCTCATGGAGTCTGTATTGGAATAAATAAACTTAGACAAACTAAATCCTCTATACATCTACCTACACTTCCTTTATACATCTACCTACACAAGTTAGATAAACCATAACTTGCATTTAACCATTAATTATGCGAAGCGACTGTAGTTGCTCATTTGCAACTCGTTGTAGTATTCTGTTTCCATTAGTTTTCTATTAATCTAACCTAATATGCATAAAACATGCAGTATTTGAGAAATTTAAATACATTCTTTGGAATATAAGCAAACTTATTTAAGAATGAAGATCCAGCATTGATATTGAAGATATGACCTTATGGAGTCATAAAATCTGTCCTCGTGGAGTGTCTATTGCAATAAATAACTGAGACAAACTAAATCCTTTATACATCTAACTGAGAATTTATCGAAAATAAAACGAACAGTACATCACACTTTTATTGATTTCAATACGTATAAACATTTTTTCGTGATAATTATAACTACCTGTTTAAATATAAAAATGATATTTAAAAGAACAAAACGATCCGATCCAATTTTACAGCCCATCTTTACGCAAAGGATGCAAAATTATCTCTAGTTCCAGTTTCTGCGCATGTAGAAATTGAAATATTTTTACCAAATAACGCAAAGGATGCAAAATTATCTCTAGTTCCAGTTTCTGCGCATGTAGAAATTGAAATATTTTTACCAAATATAAAAGCCGTCCCATGGCCGAGTGGTTAGTGCGCTTGTGCTACTGATCTAAGGGACCTGGGTTCGAGCCCCGGGTTAAGGAATGGCTGTATTGTGTTGTTTTTCTGCTGAGGTCCTGCCATCCTCTCAGACCTTCTACTATGGCATATAAACTGACAGGCTCCTGTCAGACCTCTGTGGCAAGCAGCTGCTTGAGGGGGTATTTATTTAAAGATCAAATTTTCAAAGATTATTTTTCCACTTGGACACTTGTGTATCAGTGTTTCTAAAATCATTTTAAAATGTGTTTAATATCGAATGAAAATTCGTCATTTAAATTGGAACTGTGAAACGAATGAGACATGCTTTGAGCACTATTATAATTATATATTTAGATAAACTGTACTGCATTATATATTCAAAATCAAAGATGCAGTTAAAGCTATGAACAGTTAAAACTGATCTATTAAATGATTAACAAACGAAATTTCCCACTTTTGCGAAGAAGGAAATCAAACTTGCAAATAGATTTGTCTCAAATAATGTACACGCACTTTAAGAGATTAAAATTACACGTAATTCTTTATCAAAGAATGTACATATGTGTACGTTTTATAGGTAAAGAGAATCAATCTATTGTACCGAGACCTAAACAGGTGACCAACGTCTATCAAGTGCCAATTTTAAAATTTAGTGTTATTTTGTTTCAAAGCTGTTGGTTTTTTTCCCTAATGAAAAATAAGTTGGGCAATTATTATTTCATTTATGGAAGTATTTGAAGAGAAGTGCTTAATAGATTCCAAGCTGAACTAAGATACTCATTAGTATCAGTTAAAAGAAAATTCTTTATGAAAATTCTTTAAAGAATTTTTTTTTTAATTTCTTTCCTGACAGACCTCAAACAATAAATGTTTAACAAGCATTCTGAAACAATTTTAAGCACCATGGCAGTTTTACGCTAAGTCTCTTTGTATAGCCAAGTGATTTTATTATCAATCCATTTATGGATCTGGGGATATGATATTTTATCCATCTTCAACATGATAGATAGATAGATAAAATAGCATTATGGAGAAACGTTTAAGCCTACTAATTACACTTGAGAAGTGATGCACTCTTTATGGCAATTCAACTGTAGAATTAAGACACATGAGATATGATTTTTGCTTACGTAGCTCTAGTTAATATTTAAATATCTTAATATTTCAATCTATCCCGATTTCTTTATATTATGTAGCATATTAATATATTTAATCTGCTTTCATTGGTTAAACCCATCCTACCAGATGCTCATTGCAAAAGAACTTTCGACTCATAAAACAAATAATCATATATTCAATCCGGCTCAATTCTTCCAATTGCTTTTCTATACATTTCTAAGTGGGTAGCTAAACGGTTTTGCAATTCAGAGTCTCATTTCTTGAGATTTTTTTTCTGTTTTATGATCAAGACGTTCTATCGATTCTTTAAAAATTATTTTTTTTCCAATTCACTACTCATTTAGCAAGATTGTTTTCAAGTAGAGAATTATTCCTTCCCCTCATTAACAATATATTGTTTTTATTAGTTGCTATTCATTAAATTTGGGTTAAACGGGTCGGGTCAATAGATCATATTATATAACAACGTATTGATTTCAATACGTATAAACGTTTTTTCGTGATAATTATAACTACCTGTTTAAATATAAAAATAATATTTAAAAGAATTATCGATCCGATTCAATTTTGCAGTAGACTTTAACGCAACAAACTATCCTGATCCAGTTTCTGCGCATGTAGAAATTGAATATTTTTTAACAAATATAAAAGCCGTCCCATGGCCGAGTGGTTAGTGCGTGTGGCTACTGATCTAAGGGACCTCGGTTCGAGCCCCGGGTTAAGGAATGGCTGTATTGTGTCGTTTTTCTGCTGAGGTCCTGCCATCCTCTCAGACCTTCTACTATGGCATATAAACTGACAGGCTCCTGTCAGACCTCTGTGGCAAGCAGCTGCTTGAGGGGGTATTTATTTAAAGATCAAATTTTCAAAGATTATTTTTTCACTTGGACACTTGTGTATCAGTGTTTCTAAAATCATTTTAAAATGTGTTTAATATCGAATGAAAATTCGTCATTTAAATTGGAACTGCGAAACGAATGAGACATGCTTTGAGCACTATTATAATTATATATTTAGATAAACTGTACTGCATTATATATTCAAAATCAAAGATGCAGTTAAAGCTATGAACAGTTAAAACTGATATATTGAATGATTAACAAACGAAATTTCCCACTTTTGCGAAGAAGGAAATCAAACTTGCAAATAGATTTGTCTCAAATAATGTACACGCACTTTAAGAGATTAAAATTACACGTAATTCTTTATCAAAGAATGTACATATGTGTACGTTTTATAGGTAAAGAGAATCAATCTATTGTACCGAGACTTAAACAGGTGACCAACGTCTATCAAGTGCCAATTTTAAAATTTAGTGTTATTTTGTTTCAAAGCTGTTGGTTTTTTTCCTAATGAAAAATAAGTTGGGCAATTATTATTTCATTTATGGAAGTATTTGAAGAGAAGTACTTAATAGATTCCAAGCTGAACAAAGATACTCATTAATATCAGTTAAAAGAAAATTCTTTATGAAAATTGTTTAAAGAATTTTTTTTTAATTTCTTTCCTGACAGACCTCAAAGAATAAATGTTTAACAAGCATTCTAAAACAATTTTAAGCACCATGGCATTTTTACGCTAAGTCTCTTTGTATAGCCAAGTGATTTTATTATCAATCCATTTATGGATCTGGGGATATGATATTTTATCCATCTTCAACATGATAGATAGATAGATAAAATAGCATTATGGAGAAACGTTTAAGCCTACTAATTACACTTGAGAAGTGATGCACTCTTTATGGCAATTCAACTGTAGAATTAAGACACATGAGATATGATTTTTGCTTACGTAGCTCTAGTTAATATTTAAATATCTTAATATTTCAATCTATCCCGATTTCTTTATATTATGTAGCGTATTAAAATATTTAATCTGCTTTCATATTTAAACTTCGTAGTGTATATTAAGCCCATCCTACCAGATGCTCATTGCAAAAGAACTTTCGACTCATAAAACAAATAATCATATATTCAATCGGGCTCAATTTTTCCAATTACTTTTCTATACATTTCTAAGTGGGTAGCTAAACGATTTTGAAAATTCAGAGTCTCATTTCTTGAGTTTTTTTTCTGTTTTATGATCAAGACGTTTCACCGATTCTTTAAAAATTATTTTTTTTCCAATACACTACTCATTAGCAAGATTGTTTTCAAGTAGAGAATTATTCCTTCCCCTCATTAAGAATATACTGTTTTTATTAGTTGCTATTCATTAAATTTGGGTTAAACGGGTCGGGTCAATAGATCATATTATATAACAACGAATTTACAGGCTAATATTTGTGACGTCATCGGTGAGAGAAATTATATTTTCCTGTGGTTTCACGGCTACTTGAACGATCGGTCCCAAATTTGATGTGGTGGCCCATTTGCGTCCGTCTTTGCGGGGACCTTTATTTTAATTCAAATGTACCAATCAATGATGAGAAGAGGGTTTACAGCATAGATTCCCAACGGGGGCGATACCGCCCCCGAGGGCGCTGGAGCCTTCCATGGGGGCGGTATTATGATTTTTAATAGATAAATTAAGTACAGATAATATGCAATAATATTTTAATTCATATAAAATTAACTATTATGGACTAGGGGGGCGTTGAAATTTTTGTTCTCTTCTAAAGGGGTCGGTGGTCCAGAAAAGGTTGGGAATCACTGGTTTACAGGAAGGGCTAGATTTGGTAGGGGGTTAGGAGAAAGAATAAGAATTGGTAGGTGGGTCCTTGGCATTGTAAAGGTTGGGAATTTCTGTAAACAATTGTATCTATATCCACGCTCCTACGGCCGTAAAAACACTTTCGCTTCGATCGTTTAGAATTTCAAGATAGCCTTTATTGATAAATGCGACTCAAATGGTAACTGAAATTTATGTATTTGCATGAAAGAAATAATTTATAAATGATTCAACATGCTAGATGAAGAAACCTCATGATTGGAATTTGGTGGGAACGTGTTATTCTTCATCAGTAAGCATGGTGAATGTTAAATACACCAGATATTATGCGTATATGAGTAGCAGGCGTATAAAAATACAACAGTTACTTATACGGGGTAATAAAATATAAATGTTTATTTGGAAAAGCACTAATTAAACATGGTTGCATATTCTTAAAATCTCACTAGTTTGAATTCGCACCTTCAGACACACAATACATTTTGAAGATAAAACCAAAGTTATATAGAAATTGTGAACTGTTAAATATTCGAGTTTGAATTGTTTACAAAATGAAAACTCTCTACTATTCAGAACTATGAGATGAACCGTGCATAGTCTCGAAAATGTATAAACACTTGCGTATAAAAATAGTATTTTTCCGATTAATCAAATATAGCTATATAAAGCAAAACGACATGGTATTTAGAAAATGCCTCTTACTATTAATTCATGTGAAGTTTTTAATGCAAGGGATAAAATTTCACCTACCTCTGCTGTCTTACCTGTGTACTTGGATATCCCCGCACTATGAAAATTCTTCCATTTCACCTCTCTCACAGGAACCGACAGGAACTTCTGCTTCACTTGATAAAGGGCATGACAAAAATGAAAATAGTAGAAGGGAAGCTCTTGTGTTCCGTCAAAGAGGAGTCAATTGTTGACACAATAATATTCCATTTGCAATATTGTGTTGCGAAATAATGAATGCTCGAACTTGTTAACTAGTATGTTTTACATTCATTTACAAATGCCATAGCTAAACGAATAAATTTTTAATAATATATTACCAAAAAATAAATAATTTTTTGAACCACTTACGAAATTCAAAAGGAAATTTTTTCTTACTATAAGAAATTACTATTAAAAATAAGAAATATTCTGAACAAATTCTGGACTAAAGCAACGAACGAAAACAAAGTCCTGTAAACTGCAGTTGTTTCAAGATTATGTTCCATCCATTGTACATTTGACATGCAAATATTGAGGGATGGGAATATAATATGTGATAGTTTACCCGCAATAAACGTTAATGATTTTAGAATAAAAACCTCACAAACAGCTTCGCCAACTAGCATTACACATTAATACTACAACTATACATTAAATGAAATATAGATAAATAATTATATGGTCAATAAATTGATGGCCAGATGCCTATTTCGGAAATATGCAATCTCGTTTAATTCTCTTCATGTTTAATATCTTGAAAATTAAAATTATTCATAAAATATAGTGTTTTCCAGAGCACTCAATCTTTTTCATCTAATAGAAACAACTATTTATAGTGAAAATATAATGAAATCGAGCGGTGACCAATTTTATTCTACATATTTCTTATACTGAAACAAACATACCAAATATATTTCTTATATTGAAATACCAAAACAAAAACCGCAGTGATAGTTGCACACTACAAAATAATCATTTTGAAAGAAATTTACTGTGTATTAGAGTTTACTTCTTAAAAAAGTGGACAATTTTTAAATGTGTGTTCTAACAAGCATCTGTGATTAATTTCTTAATGCCTACATACATACAAAATCCTCAAGCAGCCATGAGCAACGGAGGTCCAACCAGACTGTGTAATTTTCCTCTCCAGACGTGTTTCTTTTGAGCTATAGCTGCTGCAATTGGCCACTCTACGCCACTTCTAGCCAGATCCTGTTTGACATTGTCTGCCCATCGCTTCCTAGGTCTGTACCTTTTTGCGAAATCCTTATGCACATTTTTCACAATCTTGTTTACTAATCTGCAGCTATGCATACAGACAACATGGCTAAACCAACGCAGTCTCTCTCAACACAATATGCTGCTCAAAGAAGGTTGTTGACTCCTTCTTCTAACCTCATCGTTTCTCATCGTTAAAGTCCAGCCACCTAATGCCCAAGATACTGCGTAAGCACCTAGAATCAAAGGCATCAAGTTTCTTGTTATCCTGCTTACAAAGGGTCCATGTTTCGCTACAATAACTAACTTTAGAAAGAACCAAATTATTGTACAGCCTAATTTTAGTCTTTAGGTGTATACGCCTATTTTTTCATACTCTCCATAGATTCTTAAAAGTCCCAGAGGCAATCCATATTCTTCTATTTATCTCATGCCGCACGTCACCAGTATCTGTTACATAGCTCCCAAGAGAATTAAGCTGAGACACTTGCTCAATAGTACAGCCATTCAAAGCAACTGAAGCACCACCTGCCTGACCAATTTTCATCATTTAAGTTTTTTCTCTGTTTATCGCCAAACCTACTCTATTACCAGTGTCATTAACAGCCTAATGAACGAATTCATCTCCTCAACATCAGTAGCCAACAACCGCATCTGGATGGACGGCCTCATTTACAAACTCTCCAAGATTGGAATGCCTACGGGACTCACCTGTATCATTCAATCGTATCTCATAAATCGAACATTCCAGGTTCATATTAAATCTTCCATTTCTACCAAGAGAGTAGTGGCCGCTGGAGTTCCTCAAAGTTCTCTCCTAGGCCCTATTCTCTTCTCATTATATCTCTCTGATATTCCTTCATTTGAGCGAATCTTTATCGCACAATATGCTGATGACATTGTTCTCATCTCCCCTTCCTTGGGAGTTGATTTTGCAATCAGAAGACTTCAGAATTGCCTTGATAAAATGGATACCTGGTATGAGAAATGGAAAATACAGATCAACACTGAGAAGAGTAACGCCATCCTCTTCAATGGTAAGAGGATTAAAAAGGAAACTTGATGTCTCTGATTTCTAGATACTTACGCAGTTGGGTTGGGTTGTTTTACCTCTGAGCGGCATTTTTTTGCACACCATGGGCTAAATGGCCAGGTCACATGGATCCCGAAGGTTCAGAGAAGGTTGGGGGAGGGGACCCACTGGAACAGCTGTTGGGAGACAGATGGTAGCCTCCTGTCAAGGCCATCCAGCGTGTTCTTTAACGTGCACAGGGTATGGCTCTCCCGCACACGGGGCCACAACTTAACGTCCCATCCGACGGACGGCGGCCTTTTCAAGCCCATCGGTGTCCCCTACTGACCGTGGGAAGGGTGGGGAATTTTGCGGAGATAAATCTCAACGCTGACCCAGCTGGGACTCGAACCTGGGAACTACAGATTACGAGCCTGGCGCGCTACCGACTGAGCCACCCCCGCCCCACTTAAGCAGTATCTTGGGCACTAAGTGGTCTGACTATGTAAGTAATGATAAGGTGAGACGAAAGATTCAACAACAACCTTTTACTACTATCTTGTGTAGAGTGAGACTGCGATGATTTGGCCATGTTTATGTCATGTAGAAGTATAGATTAACGAATAATTAAATGGTAATATTTCCCAATAACAGTAGTATTATTATTAGGTACATGGGAATTTACTCTTTTTTTAATTCTTTTTTGTGTTTGAATGTGTTTGCAAAAACTAGTTGAACACCATGACCAAATATTTCTGTGGTTTTTAAAAACGGTTCTTAAGGTTGATATTGGACGTCTATCGCAATAAATTACATATCAAATAGGGGGTGGCTCAGTCGGTAGCGCGCCAGGCTCGTAATCTGTAGTTCCCAGGTTCGAGTCCCAGCTGGGTCAGCGTTGAGATTTATCTCCGCAAAATTCCCCGCCCTGCCCACGGTCAGTAGGGGACACCGATGGGCTTGGAAAGGCCGCCGTCCGTCGGATGGGACGTTAATCCGTGGCCCCGTGTGCGGGAGAGCCATACCCTGTGCACGTTAAAGAACACGCTGGATGGCCTTGATGGGAGGCTACCATCTGTCTCCCAACAGCTGTTCCAGTGGGTCCCCTCCCCCAACCTTCTCTGAGCCTTCAGGGTCCATGTGACCTGGCCATTTAGCCCATGGTGTGCAAAAAAGTGCCGCTCAGAGGTAAAACAACCCAGCCCATATCAAATAAGAGCAATTCAACAATAATAATATCCTCCAGGAAAAAAAGGAGATAAGTGGGGACATTTCAAACCAGCAGTAATTTTAGCAATATGTAGCAGTAGTAGCAGTTGTTTATGCTACTTACCAATATAATTAAAATAACGAAAAGTTTAAAAATCGAAAGAAAAACTTTATTTCAACTTCTTACCATTGAAATGCCATTCCTTTTATCTATTTTTGCACGTTAATTTCTACAGGAATATGCTATATAGGAGCTAACGCTTTTGCGCAATCTCTCGTTCATTAACATAGACAATTCGCGCTTAAGAGTAAGGGCAATATGGCGACGTCGGTTATAATTTTCAACCTCTATGGTTTAGAGGTGTGTGTGTTAAAAAAAAGCCTTTCCTGATTTTCATCATCAATGTCAGTGATAGAACCGTAAAGGGAACTTGTTATTGGAACTGCAACTTTTTCTTCTTGGTAAAATTAATCGCTTTGTTAATAATTTGAAACACAGTTTTGTGTACTTAAAATAAACGTTTGCGTTTCAATTAAAATAAACCTGTTTTGTAACATGTCCACAATCAGATACTCTTTTCTTACTTCTAAATAACTAAGAATGAAGTATGTACAGGTAATATGTAAAGGGTGTTGCATATTTTGACATGTTGCAGCAATACATTAGACTACAACAGATTGTTGTTGTTGTTGTTTTACCTCTGAGCGGCACTTTTTTACACACCATGGGCTAAATGGCCAGGTCACATGGACCCCGAAGGCTCAGAGAAGGTTGGGGGAGGGGACCCACTGGAACAGCTGTTGGGAGACAGATGGTAGCCCCCGTCAAGGCCATACAAGGTGTTCTTTAACGTTGGGTTCTTTTACCTCTGAGCTGCACTTTTTTGCACACAATGGGCTAAATGGCCAGGTCACAAGGACCCCGAGAGGCTCAGAGAAGGTTGGGGAAGGGGACACACTGGAACAGCGTTGGGAGACAGATGGTAGATTCCCGTCAAGGCCATCCAGACTGTTGATTAATGTGCATAGGGTATGGCTCTGCCGCACACGGGGCCACGGCTTATCGTCCCATCCGACGGACGGCGGCCTATTCCAAGCCCATCGGTGTCCCCTACTGACCGTGGGCAGGGCGGAGAATTTTGCGGAGATAAATCTCAACGCTGACCCAGCTGGGACCCGAACCTGGGAACTACAGATTACGAGCCTGGAGCGCTACCGACTGAGCCACCCCGCCCCACTGTAACAGGTCAAAATTCCTCCTCTCCTTAGAATTTTCTGGTTACGCCACTGGTAACCTGAACTCAAATTCAGATTCAATAAATTCCTTTAAATTAATATGGTGGAGTAAACAGATTGCATATCGGAGCCATTACCGACTTTTGTCTGAATTCCTTAAGAGCATTTTGACAATGAAACACTCAAATAGTTCATGGTTTAGAATTTCATTCCACAATGACCAGTATGAAATATGATGGGCATTAAGTCCGCCCCCATCAAGGTCAGGAGTACGCCATGTGTGAATGACATCTTAATCATTCAGAATTTCTATAAATAAAATAAATAAATACTCCCTCAAGCAGCTGCTTGCCACATAGGTCTGACAGGAGCCGGTCAGGGGCGGGAGTGGGTCAGTCGGTAGCGCGCCAGGCTCGTAATCTGTAGTTCCCAGGTTCGAGTCCCAGCTGAATCAGCGTTGAGATTTTTCTCCGCAAAATTCCCCGCAATGCCCACGGTCAGTAGGGGACACCGATGGACTTGGAAAGGCCGCCGTCCGTCGGATGGGACGTTAAGCCGTGGCCCCGTGTGTGGGAGAGACATACCCTGTGCACGTTAAAGAACACGCTGGATGGCCTTGACGGGAGGCTACCATCTGTCTCCCAACAGCTGTTCCAGTGGGTCCCCTCTCCCAATCTTCTCTGAGCCTTCGGAGTCCATGTGACCTGGCCATTTAGCCCATGGTGTGCAAAAAAGTGCCGCTCAGAGGTAAAACAACCCAACCCAGGAGCCTGTCAGTTTATATGCCAAAGTAGAAGGTCTGAGAGTATGGCAGGACCTCAGCAGAAAAATGACACATACGTCCATGCCTTACCCGGGGCTCGAAGCCAGGTCCCTTAGATCAGTAGCGAAGCGCGCTAACCACTCGGATATCGCTTGTTAATGATTTGAAAAGGAATTTCTCGTTCCTTCGTAACTTATTACTTGGAGCTCTTATCATCGTATACTGTTACGAGGCAGAAAAATCTGTTGTAAGCAAAAGAGTACCACTATGAAAAGAAGAATAATTATGCAAATGAAATATTTTCTTTTTTTTAAGAATAACTATATAATATCCACAATGACTATGTAATAATACTATATTAATATATAATCTTAATATATATATATAATAGTTATCAAAATATTCTAGATATATTAAGATGTCACATACATATAGAGTTGGGTTGTTTTACCTCTGAGCGGCACTTTTTTGCACACCATGGGCTAAATGGCAAGGCCACCAGGACCCCGAAGGCTCAGAGAAGGTTGGGGGAGGGGACCCCCGCAAAGACATATAGAGATAACTGTGTTGAGAGGTGAAGATGGATCACATTAATTTTAACTTTGATGCAGAAAAGGTTATGTATTAAGGTTGTTATATACACCAAGGGATAATCTGGGTCATAGATAGCGAGAAAAATTCTGAATTTGACATCTGGTGTGAACTTCGAAGTCAAATAGAGGTCGAATTATATAAATCGCTATAAATGCTAAAAAAAGGTCGAATCTATAAATGCTAAAAAATGAAAAGTTTAGGCTTGCGATTATTTCGGGTTGTAGATCTCAGAAAATTCAGAAATTTTGCATCCGATCTCAGAAATTTTGCATCCGATAGATACAAGGGAGATCAACAATTGACAACTGAAGGTATTTCCAGTTCTACGTTTCAGAAAAGTTACGAAATTTTGGTTGTGACTTGTCCAGTCAGGTTAGAGATCAAATTTCCACCTAGGTGTGCTATGAACCTGAAAACTTGTGCCTGAGGGTACTTCAGTTAGAAACATTAAGAAATTTCTAATATGACGGGTCCTTCGTGGTCAGATTGGATTGGATTGTTTTTACCTCTGAGCGGCACTTTTTTGCACACCATGGGCTAAATGGCCAGGCCACAAAGACCCCGAAGGCTCAGAGAAGGTTGGGGGAGGGGACCTACTGGGTTGGGTTGTTTTACCTCTGAGCAGCACTTTTTTGCACACCATGGGCTAAATGGCCAGGCCACCAGGACCCCGAAGTCTCAGAGAAGGTTGGTGAAGCGGACCCACTGGAACAGCTGTTGGGAGACAGATGGTAGCCTCCCGTCAAGGCCATCCAGCGTGTTCTTTAACGTGCACAGGGTATGGCTCTCCCGCACACGGGGCCACGGCTTAACGTCCCATCCGACGGACGGCGGCCTTTTCAAGCCCATCGGTGTCCCCTACTGACCGTGAGCAGGGCGGGGAAATTTTGCGGAGATAAATCTCAACGCTGACCCAGCTGGGACTAGAACCTGAGAACTACAGATTACGAGCCTGGCGCGCTACCGACTGAGCCATCCCCGCCCCTCCTTCGTGGTCAGAGATAAAATTTCTACCTCTTCTTCATTGAAAATTTTAGGGATAAACTTCCTTTGGACAAAGTCGCCTGATATCTGTAACTCAGTTGAACAGTAGTAGTTCCCCACTATGGGGGAGAAAGGGTCGAGCCACAAGGGCTGACCTTGACCCTGGAGGGTCGATAGATATCCAGGGAGTCAAGGTTGGGTTGGGTTGTTTTACCTCTGAGCGGCACTTTTTTGCACACCATGGGCTAAATGGGCAGGTCACATGGACCCCGAAGGCTCAGAGAAGGTTGGGGGAGGGGACCCACTGGAACAGCTGTTGGGAGACAGATGGTAGCCTCCCGTCAAGGCCATCCAGCGTGTTCTTTAACGTGCACAGGGCATGTCTCTCCCGCACACGGGGCCACGGCTTAACGTCCCATCCGACGGACGGCGGCCTTTCCAAGCCCATCGGTGTCCCCTACTGACCGTGGGCAGGGCGGGGAATTTTGCGGAGATAAATCTCAACGCTGACCCAGCTGGGACTCGAACCTGGGAACTATAGATTACGAGCCTGGCGTCCAGGGAGTCAAGAAGCAGATCTCAGAACCTTTAAAAGGTTTAGAACCGATGTCGTACAAGATCAAATAGGGCTTGGGATGGCAATCGTGAAACCAAGAGAGGCCAAAATAGCGATTGATTTCTTCTATATATGTATATACAGGGTGTACCAAAAATAAATGAATGAAAATAAGCGAAGATTGTTTGTCCATGCCAAACAGATTTTAGCGCTCTAAATATCCTCTGGATATAAACACTGTGGCTTGTAAATGGTAGCTAGGCATAAACTGGAAGGAGAGCTGTGTACCAATCCCCAGTGATGATGCACAGAACCGGCCAGGTCTAGCACCTAATGTCCGACCCCGCCTTCTCGTGGTGCAGGCCGTTAGTACCTTTCAAAAGAGATATTCTCTTTTGGAAGGGAACGGAAGGGGAGGGCTGCCAGTTTAGTACTACCTACTGATCTGGTCATCTATGGCCACTTTTTTCTCTTTTTTTCAACCCTGCTGAGGAGTGGTCAACTTCACAGGGTCCTGGTGCTGACCATTTATACCTACTAGACTGGACTTGTTTATGGATTTGAGCTTGATTATGGATCCTGGACTTGCTGCACTGGTGGGCCTCTGTTGAGGGAGAGTCTGCCGCTGTGTTTTCTGTTTGCTTCTGGGTTGCCAGCTCTAAGTGAACAGAGGCATAGGATACCTTATATCAGCTGGTGGATAATACTAATCAGAGGCCATCGCAGGTACCTGAACCTTACTTAGCTAGTTGGGCATCGTCAAGCCTAAACTGGAGTAATGTGTCTCAGGCAGGCCATATGGTTCTTGAAAAAGTCCACTTGAAAAGGTGGTGCCTGAAGTTCCTACCAGCATCGGTGACTTCAGCCTTTAGGAGAGGCCTTTAGCGGAGGAGAAACAGGTCTTTGCCCCATGCCTGCGATCAGGGGGCTGTTTGATATTGTTGGCCCTACCAATCTCAATAAACCTAATTTCTTTAAAAATCCTACTAATCATTTTCTCTCTGCGGGAACGTGGAACGTGAGGACATTACATAGAGATTATTCTCTTGATGTCCTCATGCAAGAATTCCAGCGCTGTAACCTAGATATTCTAGGCTTGCAAGATGGACAGGTAAAGGTGAGATACTTAAAAATAACTTTAAATTTCTCTTTACAGGGAGGGAGGATGGAAAGCATCACCAAGGCGTGGGTCTGCTGCTCAGCAGACATGCTAGTGATGCTCTTCTAGGATATGAGTGCATTAATGAAAGGTTTCTTACAGCAAAATTTCAGACAAGCATTAAAGACTTGAATGTTATCTGCTGTTATGCCCCCACTGAGGATTCTGATGAGGATGAGAAGGATAGGTTTTACAGACAACTTCAGGATATTTTGAATTCTGTCAAGAAAGGAGATATTACCCTTGTTCTTGGTGACTTCAATGCCAAAGTTGGTACCGACTCTGACCTTTGGGGAGGAGTAATAGGCCCTTTTGGTATTGGTAGCTGCAATGGCAATGGGCAACGTCTCCTACAGGTAAGTAAACTAAATGGTTTCAGAATAACTAACACATATTACAAACACCGCGACATACATAAACACACATGGGTTTCACCTGATGGGCTGCATAAGAATATGATTGATTATATATTAATTAACAGCAAATGGGCTAGTTCTGTTAGAAATACCAGGGCATATAGGGGAGCTGAAATTGGATCTGACCATTACCTTGTTAAAAGTGTCTTGCAACTTAAACTTAAAAAGTGTTGTGCTAGGGTTAAAAAATTTACCTTTAATACTGAAGCTCTGAAAGACCCAGTTATAGCTAAAGCTTACCATGATAGGTTACTTAGTCATTATGACAGTCATGGTTTGCTTAATACTGAAGTTGAGGAAGAATGGGGCCATTTTAAACAGGCTTTTTTGGAAACTAACAGTACTCTTTTAGGGAAAAAGGAGCAGAGGAGGCAGAATTATTTAAGTGATAAGGCACTTGAGCTTATTTCAGAAAGAAGGAACTGCAGGAATGTCCTTAATCAGTACCCTACTAGTCCTAATAGAAAGCATTACAAAGAACTTAATAAACGTGTAAAGGGTCAGTTAGCTACTGATAAGAATCTTTGGCTTGATGGCCTTGCTGACAAAGCTGAGGAAGCAGTTAGACAGCACAACAGCAGAGAGCTGTACCAGATAGTTAATGTTTTGTGTGGTAGAAAACGAACAGGTATACAGGGATTGAAGGATAAACAAGGCAAGGTTATAGAAGGTGAGGATTCTGTCATGGCTAGGTGGGCTGAGCATTTCAGTGATGTTCTAAACAATGTGGTTAGTTCTACTCCCATTGTTTGCAATGATGATAGATGCATTGTTGGCTTTAATGTTGGCCCTATAACACAATCTGAAGTTAGTTTCACTATTTCTAAACTTAAACTTCATAAATCCCCAGGGGTGGATGAAATTACTACGGAAATGCTTAGAGCTGGGAATGTTTCAGTTACCATTTGGATGACTGAAATTTTGAATAACTTTTATGATAAAGGCATGGTTCCTAAAGATTTTACCAGAGCTATTATTATCCCTATTTTCAAAAATGGTGATCGCAGTTCTTGTGATAACTATAGGGGTATCAGCCTACTCTCCGTTCCAGGTAAAGTTCTTTCCATGATTGTGCTTAATAGAATTAAGAATCTGGTTGACAGGCAATTGCGTGATGAGCAATGTGGATTCAGAAGTGGTAGGGGATGTGTAGATCAGATATTTTCACTTAGGCAGATTCTTGAGAAATGTTTAGAGTTTCAGAAACCTTTGGTTGCTAGCTTTGTTGATTTCAAAAAGGCTTTCGACTCTGTTGATCGTCATAATTTGTGGTTGATTGTGAAATCATATGGTATACCAGACAAGTTAGTTAACATAATGAAAGCTCTCTATAATAACACTGAGTCATGTGTGAGGGTTGGTAAGTCTTGTAGCAATTGGTTTAGCATTACTTCTGGTGTTCGACAAGGGTGCATTTTGTCTCCTTTTCTCTTTAGTTTGGTTGTTGATTATGTTATGCGAAATTCACTTCAAGGGAAAGCTTTTGGCCTTAAATGGGCTGGAGATACGAAAATTTCTGATTTAGATTATGCTGATGATTTAGCCCTTTTGGCAAATGATGCTGATGAGATGAACTCTTTCATTCGAACTGTTGATGAGACTGGTAGTACAGTAGGTTTGGTTATAAACAGAGAGAAAACTAAAGTGATTAAAATTGGTCAGGCAGGTTGTGATTCAGTTAATCTGAATGGTTGCAGTCTTGAGCAGGTGTCACAGTTTAATTACCTTGGGAGCTGTGTAACTGATATTGGTGATGTGCGGCATGAGATTAACAAACGAATAGGTATTGCTGCCGGGACTTTTAAGAATCTATGGAGATTGTGGAGAAATAGGCGTATACACCTAAAGACTAAAATTAGACTGTATAATAGTTTGATTCTTTCTAGGGTTAGTTATGGTAGTGAAACTTGGACGCTGTGTAAGCAAGATAACAGGAAACTAGATGCTTTTGATTCTAGATGCTTACGCAGTATCTTGGGTATTAGGTGGTTTAACTTTGTAACTAATGATGAGGTTAGGCAAAGGAGTCTGCAACCTCCTTTAAGCAGCATATTGTGCAGAGAGAGACTCCGCTGGTTTGGCCATGTTGCCCGTATGGATAATTATAGATTGGCGAATAGGGTTATGAACAGTGTGCCTAGAGGCCTCAGAAGGAGGGGGAGACCTAGGATGCGGTGGGCTGACAATGTCAAACAGGACCTAGTTAGAATTGGTGTACAGTGGCCGGATGCAGCAGATGTAGCTCAGGACAGATATGCTTGGAGAATTAAACTGCGCGGTCTGGTTGGACCTCCGTAGCCCATGGCTGCTTGAGGATGATGATGATGATGATGATGATGATAAACACTGTGGACGTGCAAAGAGTCATATGGGGCTATTTACCCTTGATACAACCTACTGGGTATATTTGAGGGTTTTCTAAATAAAAAAACATTGAAAGTGAAACTGTATCTCTATATAGAATGTTTGTCTCGATTTGTTGAGACAGTCATTCAAATCTTTTAAGTAATTATATCTTCCAAGCAAAAGAGAAAGTTTTTTAAGTTCTGCTTCTTTAGGGGAACAAAAAAAAATTAAAAAGATTAACGCAGCTCGCTCGAGTGGGATCTGTGCAAACAACGGGCTAAATGGAAACCATCGCATTGTGAGGGTTGTGCGGAGCCAAAGTGGGACTCGAACCTAGGAACTGTAAAACGTGGGTGGGTTCGGATCTTCTAAACTGTATTTTCCCCTCAACTTCGCTGAGCGTTTGTTGCAACAATGGTTTCCAATGGATATGTCATAACGGAAATTTTGCTGTAAGAAACCTTTCATTAATGCACTCATATCCTAGTAGAGCATTACTAGTGTGTCTGCTGAGAAGCAGATCCACGCCTTGGTGATGCCTATTTTCGTCCCTCCCTGAAAAGAGAAATTTAAGATTATTTTAAGAATCTAACCTTTATCTGTCCATCTGGTCTCTTGCAAGCCGAGAATATTTAAATTATAATGGTGGAATTCTTGTGTGAGGACATCAAGAGAAAAAGCTCTGTGCAGAGTCCTCACATTCCAACTACCTATGGAGAGAAAATGGTTAGTGGGATGTTTAAAGAAACTATATTTATTGAGAGAGAAAATTCTGACAATATCAAACAGATCCCTAATCGCAGGCATGGGGCAAAGACCTGTTCCCCCACCACTAAAGGCTGAAGTCATCTACACTGGAAGACTTCGTCCAATGCAGAATTTGATGATGCCAATAGAAGCAAAGAGTTCCGGTGCCTGCGATGACCTCTGCTCAGGATTATCCACCAGCTGATAAACATATCCTGTGAATCGAAATTTTGAATATTTTTTATGATAAAGGTGTTGTTCCTAAGAATTTTAGTAGAGTTATTATTGTCCCAACTTTTAAAAAAGGTGTTCGCAGTTCTTGTGATAATTATAGGGGAATTAGTTTACTCTCTGTTCCAGGTAACGTTCTTTGCATGATTATACTTAATAGAATTAAGAATTTGGTTGATGGACAACTGCGTAATGAACAGTGTGGATTCAGAAGTGGTAGGGGATGTATTGATCAAATATTTTCACTTAAACAGATTTTTGAGAAATGTTTAGAGTTTCAGAAACCTGTGGTTACTAGTTTTATAGATTTCAAAAAGGCTTTTGACTCTGTTGATCGACATAATTTGTGGTTGATTGTTAGATCATATGGAATACCTGATAAGTTGGTTAGTGTAATGAGAGCTCTCTATAATAACACATTGCCGTGTGTGAGAGCTAGTACGTCTTTCAGCGATTGGTTTAGCATGGCTAGTGGTGTTAGACAAGGGTGCATTTTGTCTCCTTTTCTCTTTAGTTATTGATTATGTAATGTGAAATTCTTTGCAAGGGAAAGATTTTGACTCTAAATGGTCTAGAGATTTCGAAATTTCTGGTTTAGTTTATGCAGATAATTTGGCCCTGTTGGCTACTGATGTTGATGAGATGAATTTGTTCATTAGGGCTGTTAATGAGACTGATAATAGAGTAGGTTTGGCGATAAACAGAGAAAAAACTAAAGGGATGAAAATTGGTCAGGCAGATGGTTTTCAGTTGCTTTGAATGGCTGTATCGAGCAAGTGACTCAGTTTAATTATCCTGGGAGATATGTAACAGATATTGGTGACGTGCGGCTGAGATAGAGCAGGGATTGCCGCTGGGACTTTTAAGAATTTATGGAGAGTATGGAAAAATAGGCGTATACACCTAATGACTATAATTAAGCTGTATAATAATTTGGTTCTTTCTAAGGTTAGTTATGGTAGCGAAACATGGACCCTTTGTAAGCAGGATAACAAGAAACTTGATGCCTTTGATTCTAGATGCTTACGCAGTGTCTTGTGCATTAGGTGGTTTGACTTTGTAAGTAATGATGAGGTTAGAAGAAGAAGTCATCAACTTCTTTTCAGCAGCATATTGTGCTGAGAGGGACTGCGTTGGTTTGGCCATGTTGCCCTTATGCATATCTGCAGATTTGCAAAGAGGATTATGAACAGTGTGCCTAGGTATCAGAAAAAGGGGGAGACCTAGGATGCGATGGACAGACAATGTCAAACAGGATCTTGCTAGAATTGGCCTAGAGTGGCCAATTGCAGCAGCTGTAGCTCAAAAGAGACACGTCTGGTGAGCCAAACTACACAGTCTGGTTGGACCTCCGTAGTCGATGTCTGCATGAGGATTTTGTATGTATGTAGATATTAAGAAATTAATCACAGATGCTTGTTGGAACAGACAGTTAAAAACTGCCCACTTTGTTAAGAAATAAACCCTAAGACACAGTAAATTTCTTTCAAATTGATTATTTTGTAGTGTGCAACTATCACTGCGGTTTTGTTTTGATATTTAAGTATAAGGAATACGTTTTGGTCACCGCTCGATTTCATTATACTTTCACTATAAATAGTTGTTCCTATTGGATGAAAAAGATTGAGTGCTCTGGAAAACACTATATTTTATGAATAGTTTTAATTTGCAAGATATTGAGAATGAAGAGTATTAAGTAATTAAACGAGATTGCATATTACCGGAATAGGCATCTAACCATCAATTTATTGACTTATATGTAATTATTTATCTATATTTTATCTAATGTGTAGTTGTAGTATTAATGTGTAATGCTAGTTGGCGAAGCTATTTGTGAGGATTTTATTTTCAAATCATTAACATTTATTCCGGGTAAACTATCACATATTATATTACCATTACTCAATATTTGCATGTTAAATTTACAATAAAAATAAATACCCCCTCAAGCAGCTGCTTGCCACAGAGGTCCGACAGGAGCCTGTCAGTTTATATGCCAAAGTAGAAGATCGAGAGGATGGCAGAACCTCAGCAGAAAAACAACACATACAACCATGCCTTATCCGGGGCTCGAACCCAGGTCCCTTAGATCAGTAGCCAAGCGCGCTAATCACTCGGCCATGGGACAGCTAAATTTACAATGGATGGAATATATCTTGAAAGAACTACAGTTTACAGGCCTTTGTTTTCGTTGCTTTAGTCCAGAATTTGTTCCGAATATTTCTTATTTTTAATAGTATTTCTTATAGTAAGAAAAAATTTCCTTTTCAATTTCGTAAGAGGTTCAAAAAATTATTTAACTTTTAGTAATATATTATTAAAAATTTATTCTTTTAGCTATGGCATTTGTAAATGAATCAAAACACTCTGGTTAACGTGGTCGAGCATTCATTATTTAGCAACACAATATTGCAAATGGAATATTATTGTGTCAACAATTGAATCCTCTTTGACGAAACACAAGAGCTTCCCTTCTACTTTATTCTTTTTTGCCATGTCCCTTATCGAGTGAAGCCGAAGGTCCTGTCGGTTCCTGTCAGAGAGCTGAAATGGAAGAAGAGTCATTCTGCGGGGATATCTAAGAACACAGGTAAAGTAAGACAGCAGAGGTAGGTGAAATTTTATCCCTTGCATTAAAATATTCACATGAATTTAATAGTGGGGCGGGGTGGCTCAGTCGGTAGCGCGTCAGGCTCGTAATCTGTAGTTCCCAGGTTCGAATCCCAGCTGGGTCAGCGTTGAGATTTATCTCCGCAAAATTTCCCCGCCCTGCCCTCGGTCAATAGGGGACACCGATGGGCTTGAAAAGGCCGCCGTCCGTCGGATGGGACGTTAAGCCGTGGCCCCGTGTGTGGGAGAGCCATACCCTGTGCACGTTAAAGAACACGCTGGATGGCCTTGACGGGAGGCTACCATCTGTCTCCCAGCTCTTCCAGTGGGTCCCCTCCCCCAACCTTCTCTGAGCCTTTGGGCCCATGTGACCTGGTCATTTAGCCCATTGTATGCAAAAAAGTGCCGCTCAGAGGTAAAACAATCCAATCCAATCTGACCACGAAGGAAACGTCATATTAGAAATTTCTTAATGTTTCTAACTGAAGTACCCTCAGGCACAAGTTTTCAGGTTCATAGCACACCTAGGTGGAAATTTGATCTCTAACCTGACTGGACAAGTCACAACCAAAATTTCGTAACTTTTCTGAAACGTAGAACTCGAAATACCTTTAGTTGTCAATTGTTGATCTCCCTTGTATCTATCGGATGCAAAAATTCTGAGATCGGATGCAAAATTTCTGAATTTTCTGAGATCTACAACCCGAAATAATCGCAAGCCTAAACTTTTCATTTTTTAGCATTTATAGATTCGACCTTTTTTTAGCATTTATAGATTCGACCTTTTTTTAGCATTTATAGCGATTTATATAATTCGACCTCTATTTGACTTCGAAGTTCACACCAGATGTCAAATTCAGAATTTTTCTCGCTATCTATGACCCAGATTATACCTTGCTGTATATAACAATCTTAATACATAACCTTTTCTGCATCAAAGTTAAAATTAATGTGATCCCTCTTCCCCTCTCAACGCAGTTATCTCTATATGTATGTGCGGGGGTGGCTCAGTCGGTAGCGCGCCAGTCTCGTAATCTGTAGTTCCCAGGTTCGAGTCCCAGCTGGGTCAGCGTTGAGATTTATCTCCGCAAAATTCTCCGCCCTACCCACGGTCAGTAGGGGACACCGATGGGCTTGGAAAGGCCGTCGGCCGTCGTCCGTCGGATAGGACGTTAAGCCGTGGCCACGTGTGCGGGAGAGACATACCCTGTGCACGTTAAGGAACACGCTGGATGGCCTTGACGGGAGGCTACCATCTGTCTCCCAACAGCTGTTCCAGTGGGTCCCCTCCCCCAACCTTCTCTGAGCCTTCGGGGTCCATGTGACCTGGCCATTTAGCCCATGGTGTGCAAAAAAGTGCCGCTCAGAGGTAAAACAACCCAACCCAACCTAGCCCCCTACCAATTTTCATTGCTTCTCCTAAACCCTTACCAAATCTAGCTCTTCCTGCAAACTTCTTCTCATCACTGATTGGTACATTTTAACTAAAATAATGGTCCCCGCAAGCAGGATTCCTAAAATGTACAAGGACGAATTGTATCTATAATTCTTTATCTGTGGTCCATTTATGGTTACTTTGCGATTTGAATCTAAAAACGTGGGTGTAGAAATTCAAAGGCTCCAGAAATTTTTATGTGACCAACAGCCAATTTCATCCTGTGATCAGTATGAGATAACCAGTGTTGCCATACTGAAATAGCATAATTCCAGCCAAAAAGCAATGAAAATTAATGCTTCATGTAATCGCGTAAATTTTGCTTTTCCCATAAAGTTTTTGATATTTTGAAACCAGTACGCCTATCTCCTCACCTTTCCTACGTTCGTTGATTCCTAGGGTTGCGGGGAACACAGCACCGCTCTATATTTTATGTTAGTGGTTCTCAAACTGTGGGTCGCGACCCTCAGGCAGCTTGGAAGGGGTCGCAAAGCTCAGGTAGTTTATATTTGCCGGTATATTTAGAATAAAAAATATTTTATTAATATTATAGTGTTTTGTTACAAAAATATTGCTTGAAATGCAAAAAGATAATTTTATTTAATTTTATCCTAGGTAAATGAAGTTATTAGATGTAACTACATACATCATGAATTGCAGGCAAGAGGGTTGGGTTGGGTTGTTTTACCTCTGAGCGGCAATTTTTTGCACACCATGGGCTAAATGGCCAGGTCACAAGGACCCCGAAGGCTAAGAGAAGGTTGGGGGAGGGGACCCACTGGAACAGCTGTTGGGAGACAGATGGTTGCCTCCCGTCAAGGCCATCCAGCGTGTTCTTTAACGTGCACAGGGTATGGCTCTCCCACACACGTGGCCACGGCTTAACGTCCCATCCGACGGACGGCGGCATTTCCAAGCCCATCGGTGTCCCCTACTGACCGTGGGCAGGGCTTGGAATTTTGCGGAGATAAATCTCAACGCTGACCCAGCTGGGACTCGAACCTGGGAACTACAGATTACGAACCTGGCGCGCTACCGGAATTCAGTGGAATCGTGTAAGAAACCACCATTCTGCGATGTAATTTCGTTCAAATCCACAGTCGAGATGATGTCTGATATTTTTAATTAATATTATGAGCTCCAAGCCTATGGCTTGTATTCTCGAAGTCTAAAATAGTGCCTGATTGACAATAACAAAAATAAAACACATAAATCCCAAAGGGGCTACACCTACAAAAGAGATCAAATGAAAAGCAAAGCAATTTAATATAATAATTTACTTTAATTAAGTGGCGGTTGACAAATTAATCATGCTAATTTGGGTCAGAATACTGATATTAAGTTTATTTTATGATATCAATACATATTTTACTATCATAGCAAATTATACCAAAATATAAAATATTATTCACTAATTTTTTTCTAACTTCGCTTTTGCGGAAAAGGGTAAAGATTGAATTTTTATTCCATATCATCACTTTCTGCAGGGCGAGAAAGGTGCTATAACAGATTCAACACAGCTGAGTTAAATTAAAAACTTAAAAACTATACGAGCTGTTTTAATAATCATTATCCGAGCTGTTTTAGGGGGCGGAGGTGCTCAGTCGGTAGCGCGCCAGGCTCGTAATCTGTAGTTCCCAGGTTCGAGTCCCAGCTGGGTCATATTTGAGATTTATCTCCGCAAAATTCCCCGCCTTGTCCACGGGTAGTAGGGGACACCGATGGGCTTGGAAAGGCCGCCGTCCGTCGGATGGGATGTAAAGCTGTGGCCCCGTGTGCGGGAGAGACATACCCTGTGCACGTTAAAGAACACGCTGGATGGCCTTGACGGGAGGCTACCATCTGTCTCCCAACAGCTGTTCCAGTGGGTTCCCTCCCCCAACCTTCTCTGAGCCTTCGGGATCCATGTGACATGGCCATTTAGCTCATGATGTGCAAAAAAGTGCCGCTCAGAGGTAAAACAACCCAACCTGAGCTGTTTTATTAATAACTATCCGAGCTGTTTTATTAATCACTGTCCCAGCTGTTATATCATTGTGTGATCGGTGAAACAGGAAAGGACTTCACATATTAATTACTACGAGAAGTAACTAACATCCCAACTATCCTGTATTCACCAATCGAAATGCCATTTTGATTTACTAAAACAATAATAAAACAGTTCGGATAGCGATTAACTTTTCAATAAAAAACACAGGTGATCTTGAAAAGATCACCATTCGTTGCATGGGATGTAAAATGGTGGCTTACAAGCGTAATACGCTTTGCAGGAGATACGCTGTGGACATTAAAATGCTTGTAGATGATCTTAACGGGTTGTTTTACCTCTAAGCGACACTTTTTTCCACACCATGGCTAAATGACCAGGTCACATGGACCCCGAAGGCTCAGAGAAGGTTGGGAGAGGGGACTCACTGGAACAGCTGTTGGGAGACAGATGGTAGCCTCCCGTCAAGGCCATCCAGCGTGTTCTTTAACATGCACAGGGTATGGCTCTCCCGCACACGGGGCCACGGTTTAACGTCCCATCCGACGGACGGCGGCCTTTCCAAGCCCATCGGTGTCCCCTACTGACCGTGGGCAGGATGGGAAATTTTTGCGGAGATACATCTCAACGCTGACCCAGCTGGGACTCGAACCTGGGTACTACAGATTACGAGCCTGGCGCGCTACCGATTGAGCCACCCCGATCTTAACGGGATGATTCATCTGTTTGCTACAAGTGTTTAGCGTATCTCCTTTCCCAAACTTCTCTTCTTCTGAGCTCTTTGATTCTTTATTACTTGGTCATTTAGTATATTGTTTTCCAAAAATTGTAAAGATTGTTTTCAGAGGTGAAAACAAAGCAAATCAGAGCACGAAAAAAACAAATGCGGAACAGTTTAATAAGAGAAAAAAAATATTTACGTTTAATTTGAGATATATCAGAAATATAACAAAATATATTTATTTTATGAAAAATTAAATAATTTTAAAGAAATTTCAATAACAGTTTAAACAACTCATAACAATTTTTTTGATTTTATGCTCTTTGAAAGTAATTCGCTTGCAGCTAAACATTAACAACTTTTTAAACACTATTATGATGTAAGTCAACGTGGGTACAGAGGAATATTGTCTTGAGCCGAATTGGGTCTGAACCCACGACCTCTTAATGACATGTCAGGTGCTCTGGTTATCAAGAGTTGGTAGGTTCAGATTCCATTCGGGTGAAGAAAATTTTCCTCTATGCCTACGTTCACCTACAACAAAATAGTGTTAAAAAATTTGGTTGGGTTACCTCTGAGCGGCGCTTTTTTGCACACCATGGGCTAAATGGCCAGGTCACATGGACCCCGAAGGCTCAGAGAAGGTTGGGGGAGGGGACCCACTGGAACAGCTGTTGGGAGACAGTGGTAGCCTCCCGTCAAGGCCATCCAGCGTGTTCTTTAACGTGCACAGGGTATGACTCTCCCGCACACGGCGCCACGGCTTAACGGCCCATCCGACGGACGGCGGCCTTTCCAAGCCCATCGGTGTCCCCTACTGACCGTGGGCAGGGCGGGGAATTTTGCGGAGATAAATCTCAACGCTGACCCAGCTGGGACTCGAACCTGGGAACTACAGATTACGAGCCTGGCGCGCTACCGGAATTCAGTGGAATCGTGTAAGAAACCACCATTCTGCGATGTAATTTCGTTCAAATCCACAGTCGAGATGATGTCTGATATTTTTAATTAATATTATGAGCTCCAAGCCTATGGCTTGTATTCTCGAAGTCTAAAATAGTGCCTGATTGACAATAACAAAAATAAAACACATAAATCCCAAAGGGGCTACACCTACAAAAGAGATCAAATGAAAAGCAAAGCAATTTAATATAATAATTTACTTTAATTAAGTGGCGGTTGACAAATTAATCATGCTAATTTGGGTCAGAATACTGATATTAAGTTTATTTTATGATATCAATACATATTTTACTATCATAGCAAATTATACCAAAATATAAAATATTATTCACTAATTTTTTTCTAACTTCGCTTTTGCGGAAAAGGGTAAAGATTGAATTTTTATTCCATATCATCACTTTCTGCAGGGCGAGAAAGGTGCTATAACAGATTCAACACAGCTGAGTTAAATTAAAAACTTAAAAACTATACGAGCTGTTTTAATAATCATTATCCGAGCTGTTTTAGGGGGCGGAGGTGCTCAGTCGGTAGCGCGCCAGGCTCGTAATCTGTAGTTCCCAGGTTCGAGTCCCAGCTGGGTCATATTTGAGATTTATCTCCGCAAAATTCCCCGCCTTGCCCACGGGTAGTAGGGGACACCGATGGGCTTGGAAAGGCCGCCGTCCGTCGGATGGGACGTTAAGCCGTGGCTCCGTGTGCGGGAGAGACATACCCTGTGCACGTTAAAGAACACGCTGGATGGCCTTGACGGGAGGCTACCATCTGTCTCCCAACAGCTGTTCCAGTGGGTTCCCTCCCCCAACCTTCTCTGAGCCTTCGGGGTCCATCTGACCTGGCCATTTAGCTCATGGTGTGCAAAAAAGTGCCGCTCAGAGGTAAAACAACCCAATACGAGCTGTTTTATTAATCACTGTCCCAGCTGTTATATCATTGTGTGATCTGTGCAACAGGAAAGGATTTACTTCACATATTACTACGAGAAGTAACTAACATCCCAACTATCCTGTATTCACTGATCGAAATGCCATTTTGATTTACGAAAATAATAATAAAATAGTTCAGATAGCGATTAACTTTTCAATAAAGGACACAGGTGGTCTTGAAAAGATCACCATTCGTTGCATGGGATGTTAAATGGTGGCTTACAAGCGTAATACCGTTTGCAGGAGATACGCTGTGAACATTAACAAAGCCTGTAGATGAACTTAACCGGTTGGGTTGTTTTACCTCTGAGAGGCACTTTTTTGCACACCATGGCTAAATGGCCAGGTCACATGGACCCCGAAGGCTCAGAGAAGGTTGGGAGAGGGGACCCACTGGAACAGCTGTTGGGAGACAGATGGTAACCTCCCGTCAAGGCCAATCCAGCGTGTTCTTCAACGTGCACATGGTATGGATCTCCCGCACACGGGGCCACGGCTTAACGTCCCATCCGACGGACGGCGGCCTTTCCAAGCCGATCGGTGTCCCCTACTGACCGTGGACAGGGCGGGGAATTTTTGCGGAGATAAATCTCAACGCTGACCCAGCTGGGACTCGAACCTGTGAACTACAGATTACGAGCCTAGCGCGCTACCGATTGAGCCACCCCGATCTTAACGGGATGATTCATCTGTTTGCTACAAGTGTTTAGCGTATCTCCTTTCCCAAACTTCTCTTCTTCTGAGCTCTTTGATTCTTTATTACTTGGTCATTTAGTATATTGTTTTCCAAAAATTGTAAAGATTGTTTTCAGAGGTGAAAACAAAGCAAATCAGAGCACGAAAAAAACGAATGCGGAACAGTTTAATAAGAGAAAAAAAATATTTACGTTTAATTTGAGATATATCAGAAATATAACAAAATATATTTATTTTATGAAAAATTAAATAATTTTAAAGAATTTTCAATAACAATTTAAACAACTCATAACAATTGTTTTTGATTTTATGCTCTTTGAATGTATTTCGCTTGCAGCTAAACATTAACAACTTTTTGAACACTATTATGGTGTAAGTCAACGTGGGTACAGAGGAAAATTGTTTTGAGCCGAATTGGGTCTGAACCCACGACCTCTTTATAACCAGAGCACCTGACATGTTATTAAGAGTTGGTAGGTTCAGATTCCATTCGGGTGAAGACAATTTTCCTTTATGCCTACGTTCACCTACAACAAAATAGTGTTAAAAAATTTGGTTGGGTTGTTTTACTTCTGAGCGGCACTTTTTTGCACACCATGGGCTAAATGGCCAGGTCACATGGACCCCGAAGGCTCAGAGAAGGTTGGGGGAGGGGACCAACTAGAACAGCTGTTGGGAGACAGATGGTAGCCTCCCAAGGCCATCCAGCGTGTTCTTTAACGTGCACAGGGTATGGCTCTCCCGCACACGGGGCCACGGCTTAACGTCCCATCCGACGGACGACGGCCTTTCCAAGCCCATCGGTGTTCCTACTGACCGTGGGCAGGGTGGGGAATTTTGCGGAGATAAATCACAACTCTGACCCAGCTGGGACTCGAACCTGGGAACTACAGATTACGAGCCTGGCGCGCTACCGACTGAGCCACCCCCGCCCCTGCTACGTAAGGAAAAATATTATCCCCATATGTCTCAATTCTACAGTTGAATTCACATAAAGAGTGCATCGCTTCTGATGTTGAATTAGTAGGCTCAGCAGGCATAAACTTTCTTCCATGCTGCTATTTTATCTATATATCTATCATGCTGAAGATGAAGAAAAATTCATATCCCCAGATCCATAAATGGGTCGAGAAAAAAAATCACTTGGCTCTACAAAGAGACAGCGTAAAAATGCCATGGTGCTTAAAATCATTTCAGAATGTTTGTTAAATATTTATTGTTTGAGGTCTGTGAGGAAAAAAATTATCGTTATCAATTTTCTTTTAACTGGTACTAATGAGTATCTTTGTTCACCTTGGAATCTATTAAGTACTTTTCTTCAAATACTTCCAGAAATGAAATAATAATTGCCTCCCTTATTCCTCATTAGGAAAAAAATAACAGCTTTGAAACAAAATAACATTAAATTTTAAAATTGCCCCATGATACGTATTGTTCACCTGTTTAAGTCTCGATGCTATAGAGGGGCGGGGGTGGCTCAGTCGGTAGCGCGCCAGGCTCGTAATCTGTAGTTCCCAGCTTCCAGTCCCAGCTGGGTCAGCGTTGAGATTTATCTCCGCAAAATTCCCCGCCCTGCCCACGGTCAGTAGGGGACACCGATGGGCTTGGAAAGGCCGCCGTCCGTCGGATGGGCGTTAAGCCGTGGCGCCGTGTGCGGGAGAGTCATACCCTGTGCACGTTACAGAACACGCTGGATGGCCTTGACAGGAGGCTACCATCTGTCTCCCAACAGCTGTTCCAGTGGGTCCCCTCCCCCAACCTTCTCTGAGCCTTCGGGTCCATGTGACCTGGCCATTTAGCCCATGGTGTGCAAAAAAGTGCCGCTCAGAGGTAAAACAACCCAACTCGATGCAATAGATTGATTCTTTTTACCTATAAAACGTACATTGCTTGGTAAAGAATTACGTGTAAATTTAATCTCTTAAAGTGCGTTTACATTATTTGAGACAAGCTCTATTTGCAAGTTTGAGTTCCTTCTTCGTAAAAGTGGGAAATTTTCGTTTGTTAATCGTTCCATAGATCAGTTTTAACTGTTCATAGCTTTAACTGCATCTTTTATTTTAAATATATAATGTATTTTCTTTAAATGATTTATATGAAACTTTGAATATTTAAAAAAATAACTCTTTTTTTATATGAAAATAAGAATAGATTCAGATAGCTGCGCATTCATTTAATATGCATTCTTATATTTCCATTGGTTCTTCCACACAACATTCTTTCAGCTTTGAAATCTGAAATCATTGCGTTCAGTCGCTATGTCTCTTGCATTTGTTGAATGCTTCACGATTTTCTAAAAGTGTGATTTTTAAATTCTTGATGTTTTACTTCACAAAAGATTGGAAACAAAATGAAATACTGGTCTAATTCATATTTATCATAACATAATTACACATAATTAATTTATATTTAGATATTTAAATTTGCACTCTTCTGCATAGCTTTATTATATTCACTGATAAATTATTCTTTTTATTACTAGGTATAAATTCAAAATTACCCTTCACAAGTTAATAAATAAACTATTCTTAATATTTAGAAAAATAATGAGACGATAAATTTAAATTTCATACATTTTGGCGTTTATTCTGAGAATCCAGCATACTGCGATATAATAATAGAGAACAACTACAGCAGATAAGAACAAATTTGAGAGTAGTTACTACGTATACAGGGTGTTTCAAAATTCTCTGTATAAATTTCAATGGGAGATAGGGAACACCAAGACAAAACTTTTTTTATCTCTAAATGTATGTCCACTGACGTAACCCTTCGGTGCTAGAGGGCACTGACAGAAATAACGGTGGAGCTTATACATAAATGAATGAAAACATGTGTGAAAAGCATGTTTATTTAAAGGTGTTCAAAGTTGCAATCGGCAACAGCATTGCATGCATGACAGCGTAGAAGCATTGATTTGCCGTACAGTCGCTCAAAAAAGTATCCGAATACTATGGTTGATTAGAGAATTCAGAAAAAATATCTGGCGAAGGTTGCCAGATCACTAATTTCTATAAAAAACTTTGCCAGATATTTTTTCTGAATTCTGTATTCAACCATAGTGTTCAGATACTTTTTTGAGCGACCGTACATCAGCATCTGGTAGAATGCCATATAAATGACTTATATTCTAAGCTTTACCAGTGAATATAATAAAGCAATTTCTAAAAAAATCGTTGCCGATATTTTTTCTGAATTCTGTAATCAACCATAGTGTTCAGATATTTTTTGAGCTAACACGAGGCTCAGCCATAGTGTTCAGATATTTTTTGAGCTATTCACGAGGTTCTTCATGTGTCCCCAGAGGAAGAAAACGATACATGTTAAATTGGGCGACCTTGGTGGCGACGGGTCCAGGCCAGCCTATCCATCGTTCCCCAAAAGTGATGTTCAGATAATCCCGCACATCATTGCTGAAGTGTGCTGGCGCCCAGTAGTGTTGAAACCACATTTGTCTGCGAATAACCACAGGAATATCTTCCAGCAGTCCTGGCAATATTTCTTCAAGTGAGGCAGCAGGTATGGCCCAATCAAAATGTCATGGATGATACCCGCCCAAACATTGACGGCAAACCATTGTTGATGACCATGCGCCTTTGTGGCATGTGGATTTTGGTGTGCCCAAACGTGAGAATTGTGCACATTAAACACACCCTCGCATGTGAACGAGGCCTCATCTGATAAGAGCACATGAGCCGGGAAATCAGGTTGCACCGCAGTCTGCTGCAGAGACCAGCGCACAAATTCTACACGAAGAGTGTAATCCTGAGGCTGCAAATGCCTGGAATCTCTGACGATAAAACGGATGTAACTGTTGCTCGTGCCACACTCTCCACACGAGGGGGTGGTTCACACCGAGGCTACATGCAACAGCTCACGTGCCTGGATTATCATCAATCTGTCATAGTATATCTTCTTCCATGTCAGGAGTGTGCATGGTTTTCTCCTGACCAGTGTCATGCATGTTTGCATGGAATGTTGCAGTTTCTCGCAGTTGCTGGTGCAAACGCACAAATGTTTGGTGGTTTGGCACATGTCTGTTTGGGAAACGCTATCGGTACAACTTCACAGCAGCTCTTCCGTTCCCATTGGCAGCACCATACGTCAGATGCATGTCAGCCATCTCAGCAGTCGTGAAACACTCCATATTACATATAATGTGCATGATTTACGAATGCCGACGGCAAACACAGTTCGTTTTCTGTTCCCACTTCGGCCCTCTAGCAAACTGCAGTGCCGCCAAACAGCGCCCTCTAGCGCCGTAGGGTTAGGTCAGCAGACATACATTCACAGAAGGAAAAGATTTGTCTAGGTGTTCCCTATCTCTCATTGAAATTGTACAGAGAGTTTCGAAACACCCTGCCTGTATAACTCATCAACTGGTATTAATTCATGTTAGTTTTAATAGCTTGCTAAATCTTTTACACTTATATTTATCTTTTATCTGATAAACTGGTATAATTGTTTTGTACAATTTATCTCAATCGATAATTATAATAGTTCTCAAAGCATGTCTCATTCGTTTCACAGTTCCAATTTAAATGACGAATTTAATTCGATATTCAACACGTTTTAAGGTGATTTTAGAAACACTAATACAGAAATGTCCAAGTGAAAAAATAACTGAGATGGTTGATGAATCCTTGAAGATTCAATCTTTTTATTTGGTAAATAATTCAATTTCTACAAATGTAGAAACTGGAGCAGGACATAATTTGTGTACTTATGGAGATGTTTGTTGAATTGAAGCGAATCGTAATTCTTTTAAATATTATTTTTATATTTTAACAGGTAGCTGCAATTATCACGAAAAAATGTTTATATGTATTGGAATCAATAAAATTGTGAAGTGGTACTCGTTTTATTTTCGATAAATTCTCAGTTAGGTGTATCTGAAGTGTCGTTAGATGTATAAAGGATTTAGTTTTGTCTTAGTTTATTTATGAGACTCCATGAGGACAGATTTTAGAATAAATATATAAAATATGTTAAATATATTTCTAAATCAATTCTTTGATATTGAAGATTTTCCATTTTTTTAAATAGAGAATTGAATCAGGATATTATGTTTTATCGATGTGATATAACACAGTCTGAAGACGATGTGTTTCTATACCACAGTATAAAGTATATTAAATGTATAATGATGTGTTTCTATAACACAGTCTGAAGTTTATTAAATGTATTAAGTAATAAATGTCAATTAATATGTTTATATATTAGTAGGCCTGTAAATAGTATCTAGGTAGTCACTGGAAGGAGAGCTTATGCACCAACTCTAAGCCTTCCGGAGTGGCAGGAATTACTAGTCGTGATGGACAGAATCGACGTCACTAATTCCACCGAGAGACTTGGTTCGTGATGAATAACCTACAATTGTCCGCTTACTGTAATAGTGATGGGTGTCGACGCCTCGACATCATCAAATCCATACCTGGTTCAACATCTTGCGGTGAAAATTAACATGGACCGCAGGTCCAATGTTAATTTTCAGCTGCGGCACGCCATCGCTGAACAAAGAGACCTTCTACTAGCGTTTCTTTTGACTCCCCCGGCAGGGGATCAAGGGCATTTCATGCAGCTATTGACGGACATTGTAGTGCACGATCTAATTCAAGCCTTGCTACCCGGGACTAGGCTTATAGAGGCCGAGGATTAAGAACATTGTTTGAATACTTATTTGAACGTTGCAGTGCGCTCATTGGACATTGACGGTATTGCTAATGCATTTGTTGTCACGGCGTGGTCTCGAGGCCTCCTCTGTTATGTAGACGGCGCCTTTCTTTCCTCTCTGTTCTTTGGTGACGTGTTAAAGAGAGCAAAAGACAACCTGTATACTAGCGACAATTGGTTTTGTAAATAAAAGTCCGATATTACCTAACAATTACTGTGTTGTGTACTCATTTACGTTATGAATCGTGTGAAGCAACAGCTGTGATTTGTGGGGTCACGTTATCTCCAGATTATTTAGCCACACGTTGTGGAGATTCTAGGCATTTGGGAAGAAATGTTTGGTTGAGCGTGTGTAATAAAACAGTGGATATCAGATTACTTTTGCGTAAACAACCGACGGTGAAAGGAATTAACTTATCTTTTTCTCGGTGGAAGAAACTCGTTACTCTGGACGAGTGGGTCGAGAAAATTGTTGTGGGCTCCGAGTTACCGATTCTGTCTGGTGGAGGTGGGAACAAAAGCGATGTACTATGACCATCCGGTCATTTACACATCGAGAGAGTTGTGTGAAGAGGCTGCAGACCATACATCTATAGACATACCTGACTCCCTTCCTATCGAGGTCTGGATTAAAGAGGGAAAGTGACTGCTGGTCGATGAACGACGCGTTGGAAAAACCTTATTACGATCCCAAGAACCCTGGCAGCTATGGAGGGGTGACTCGATTATCCCAGAGTACTGGACAGGATCCAAAGACAGTCAGAGAATGGTTAGCAGGTCAAGAGACGTACACTCTCCTCAGACCGGCAACGAGCAAATTCAGATGGAACCAAACGTACGTGACAGGTCAGGATCAACAATGGCAAGCGGGTTTAATGTTCGTGAAAAATATTGCACGATTTAATGATGGTTAAGGATACATATTAGTCGTCATTGATATTTTATTTCGCTATGCGTGGGCGATTCCTGTGAAAAAGAAAACAGCAACTGCCGTGAAAGAAGCATTTGAACAGATTCTAGCACAGGGTCGTGAACCCACGACACTAAACACCGATCAAGGGACAGAATTCAAACACCGTGTTTTTCAAAAATTCCTAAAAGAAAAAAAAAACATTCACTTCTTCCTGTCTTATAGTGATAAGAAAGCTGCGTTGGTAGAAAGACTGAATCGAACCCTGAGAGAAAAATTATGGCGTTATTTCACTAAACATAAAAATTTTAGATTCTTACACGTTCTGGATTCCATAGTGAAGGGTTACAACGCTTCCAAACATTGAGCTCATGACCTTGCTCCAAAGGACGTGGATCTGTTTAACTTGGTAGTGTCGTGAGTTGGGTTGTTTAACCTCTGAGCGGCACTTTTTTTGCACACCATGGGCTAAATGGCCAGGTCACATGGACCCCGAAGGCTCAGAGAAGGTTGGGGGAGGGGACCCACTGGAAGAGCTGTTGGGAGACAGATGGTAGTCTCCCGTCAAGGCCATCCAGTGTGTTCTTTAACGTGCACAGGGTATGGCTCTCTCGCACACGGGGCCACGGCTTAACGTCCCATCCGACGTACGACGGCCTTTCCAAGCCCATCGGTGTCCCCTACTGACCGTGGGCAGGGCTGGAAATTTTGCGGAGATAAATCTCAACGCTGACCCAGCTGGGACTCGAAACTGGGAACTACAGATTACGAGCCTGGCGCGCTACCGACTGAGCCATCCCCGCCCCTTAGTGTCGTGAGACGGAACCGGGGTTTGCCGTGGTTGCTGAACATTTGGCAACAAATAGAACAAACGAAAAATAATGATTTGAAAACGAATATAAAAATGATATGATGTTCTTTTAGATAAGACAAACAATAAAAAATAAATTTCAAATTCGCTTAATATTTATTGATTATTTTTGGTGGGGCAGTGCACCAGGTGACCAACGGACCTGCAAATAAAAAATAATTGGAGAAAATTGGAAAAAGAATGAAAAAACCTCCAAAACCAATCCGATCCTAATTACTTGCAGGCTTTCGCATCGTTTTCTTTAGGGAGAAAATCGTATTGAAAGGAAGTAATAAAGTGCAAAAAAAGATTAGAATTACTTTTCGAAATCCTTACTGAAATTAAGTGTAATATCGTTGGGTTGGGTTGTTTTACCTCTGAGCGGCACTTTTTTGCACACCATGGGCTAAATTGTCAGGTCACATTTACCCAAAAGGCTCAGAGAAGGTTGGGGGAGGGGACCCACTGGAACAGCTGTTGGGAGACAGATGGCAGCCTCCCGTCAAGGCCATCCAGCGTGTTCTTTAACGTGCACAGGGTATGGCTCTCCCGCACACGAGGCAAAGGCTTAACGTCCCATCCGACGGACGGCGGCCTTTCCAAACCCATCGGTGGTCCCTACTGACCGTGGGCAGGGCGGGGAATTTTTGCGGAGATAAATATCAACGCTGACCCAGCTGGGACTCGAACCTGGGAACTACAGATTACGAGCCTGGCGCGCTACCGAATGAGCCACCCCCGCCCCTTTTCTTGTTGGAATACCCCTTCACCATTAATTCACCTTCACCATTAATGGGTGCTCGAGAGTCATAAAGGGGTGCACGTGATCTGCGAGAATGTCCACGTATTTCGTACCTGTCAGCGATTGCTCCAAACGGACGAGAGAGCCCAATGTAGACCACGTGAACATGTTCCCCCCCCCCCTCCACAACATCACAGAGCCCCTCCAGTCTGAACAGTACCTTGCAGACAGGAAGGGTCCATGGCTTCAAGGGGCCTACGCCACACTCTACCGCGCCCATCAGCGCGAAACAACTAGAACTTTGATTCATTGGACCAATGCTATCCGACGCCACTGTTCTACTGTCCAATTTCGATGTCTTCCAGCTCATTTCAGTCATTGAGCTCTGTGACGACATGTAAGCAATGAGACACAAGAGGGTCTTCGACTACCAAATCCTATGGAGTGCAGATGGCGACGGACAGTCTTTTCTGAAAAGTTTTGTGTTTGGCCCGCATTCAAATTGGCAGTGATTTCATGCACTGTAGCCCGTCTGTTGATCGTTACCATTCGTGAGAGCCGAAGAGAGTTCCGTTCGTCAATTGCACGTGGCCATCCAGTTCGCAGGTTAACGTGTGTAGAAATGCCGTCAACAGAATACTGACGATCAACTCTTGACACCGTAGACTTGGGAAAACCGAATTCCTGCACGATCTACGATATTGCATGACTCATCCTTCTGGCACTGACGATCAAGCCACGTTCAAAGTGTCTCATGATGTGCAGTCATAATGAATTAACAACTACTCCGAAATGAATGGGCGGGGTTGGCTCATTCGGTAGCGCGCCAGGCTCGTAATCTGTAGTTCCCAGGTTCGAGTCCCAGCTGGGTCAGCGTTGAGATTTATCTCCACAAAATTTCCCGCCCTGCCCACGGTCAGTAGGGGACACCGATGGGCTTGGAAAGGCCGCCGTCCTTCGGATGGGACATTAAGCCGTGGCCCCGTGTGCGGGAGAGCCATACCCTGTGCACGTTAAAGAACACACTGGATGGCCTTGACGGGAGACTACCATCTGTCTCCCAGCAGCTGTTCCAATGGGTCCCCTCCCCCAACCTTCTCTGAGCCTTCGGGGTCCATGTGACCTGGCCATTTAGCCCATGGTGTGCAAAAAAGTGCCGCTCAGAGGTAAAACAACCCAACCAACAACCGAAATGAATGTTGGGTTTGTAGGCTACTACAGCGCCATTCTGCGGTTGATGTCCAATTCATCGGTTACGAGTACAGCGCGCTAGTTCTACTTTAACTCTATTCCCTTGCCTTTTGGCAACTCAGTGTATATGTATATAGAGTGAAAGCTTAAACACAACGAGTTTGGTCTGAGAGGTCAAATAAAGCAGATACAAAAAGTTTTTGAGTGTGATTGAATTATTAAGTTTGGTGATTTTCACGTTCCAAAGGAACTTTAACATAGGACACTACTAACATAGAAAACTACGGGTAAGCAGAAAACAAAAAAGAAGAAACCCAATCTAACTGAACAAAAATCTGATCAATTAACAGAGATTAAACATCTGGAAAATAAACTAAAAATATTAAAGGAAATGAACTACAAAAAAGGAGGAAAAAAGTACAAGCCTAACTAAATCAAACTCTTGTAATAATACTCAAGACTTAACAGAAGATAATGCAATTTTCGACAAATGTCAGAGAAAAATGTTCACTGACAAATCTCTAAATAATTCAAAAAATAATTTAATGTCTGGCTCCTCGGACATAAAATCGGACTCAAATGACAATGATTCAATTATCTCTGAACTCATTCATAACTGTGGAAAAGGATAAAATACATTTATTAAATTCACAAAATGTGGATAAATTACTAGAAGAAGAACAAGAATTATCTATAATATTTTATGATGAATTGGGCAGGCTGAAAGATCTTCGTTTTGAAGATGTCACGAAAATTTTTATTAAAAAAATTAAAAAACAAATTACAAGTCTCTACACCAGAAATTGTAACATTGCATTATATCCTACAAATCTCAAAGATCTCAATTTATTAAAGAAAAGAGACAAGATATTAAATATTGATGTCTCCTTTCGTATACCTGAAGAGGAAACTGTTATGGAAAGATTGAGGGAGTTGCTAAAAAATGAAAAGAAAACTTTATCCTCGAGGAACTGAAAACTCTCGATATTTATAAAATACAAAGGATGATTCATTATCAACCCAATGCTGATCACAATAAGTCTGTACAACTCCCAACTGACAAGATAATTATATACTCGATCAAAAACTTTATTCCACTTGAAGTCTACATAGGATTTCTCAGATTCAATGTTATCCCATATTATTACGCCCCCCCCCCCCCCCCACCTTTGTGTGCCCGGTGTAAGCCTTTTGGACATAACTCTGTGAGGTGTACAGGTAAGACAAGGTGTAAAAAATGTTTAGGTGAACACTACTTTAAATTTTGTGAAACTACTTATTTATGCTGCCCTAACTGTAAAGGTGCATGGCCCCTCAACGTGTTATGCCTGCACAGCTAAACGCCTGGGATGCAAAGCCAATCTAATACGTAAAATATAATGTTTCTTGGAATACTGCTATAAAATAGCTGAAAATATAAACTATGATGTCTAAAGACCTCTATCCAACCTTAAAAAATGTTCCTGCAACCAAAAGTCATGGAAATTTGCCTAATTCATCTTATCGTAACTACGAAAATAGACCACCAAATTTTCACATCTTAGACTCGAGACTTTAAGTAAGGAATTCCCTACATTGACTCGCCCTTCTGCTTCCAAGCCGGATTTACACCAAGTCTGCCAAACTTCACCTGAAAATATATCAACCAACACGACCAGTTCAAACTTGAATACCTACGCTTCCGTTACAACAAAGCGGGAACTCTTACGTCCTAGAAAAGACTTCACTACGATCCATTCACCATTGAAAAAGAATTGAGCCACGCCAAAGTAACATCATAGACTCGGTGTTAGTTTCTGCGATCTGTAGAAAATACCGAAGACGTTTTCCTACTTATCAGTGATATTCTAGGAGTCGCTAAAATAAAGATTCTTTCTTAAAATATTTTCAATGGGGTTGTTGGGGCTATTTTCGTAGTTACTTCTAAGAAGACGGAATTGCTGGTAATGATAAAATATTTCCACTTTAATGTTATTACCCTTCAAGAATTTGAAACTGAAAAATTAATTCATTTAAATAACTTTGTTATTCCTACTTAACTATAAATCAGAATCGAGGTGCTGCCATCTATGTACAAAAACAATTACCACCCAAATATCGAACTATTTTACAAGTCCACGACAAAAGTTGACTATGTTGCTATTGATTTAATTATAAATAGTGTTATTTATACTTTATTTAATATTTATGTTCGTAATGAAAATATTCAACCTAATGTTTATAAAAATATTATTTCACAATCTCTACACCCAGCGATCTTGCTTGGAGATTTTATGCATATCACAAAAGCTGGTTTTACTTCAAAAACAACTGTGCTGGAGTTTAATTATCGAACTTTATAAACCAACATCATTTTCAAATTAGATTGAATAATAAATATTTTTTCTTAATGTGAATAGGAGGAATAGCTCTTTCAGCATATAGGTGAATGTTTTTGCTTCCATTTGGAAGACCTAGTGAGCGTCTTAAAATTTTGGTTTGAAGTTGTTCTAAAAGTTTTGCTCTGTGATTTGATAAGTTATTTAAAAATTCTATGCCATATTAATAATTGGGTGAGATAATATTTTTGTGAATAAGAAGTATATTTTGGATGGTACATCCCTTTTGGCTTGACCAAGATATTCTAGGAAGTTAAAAAGTGGATTACCAGTATTTATAGCTTTGTTAACATGAAATTTCCATAAACGTTTCTGATCAAAATATAAAATAAATAATATAATAAATACCCCCTCAAGCAGCTGCTTGCCACAGAGGTCTGACAGGAGCCTGTCAGTTTATATGCCACAGTAGAAGATCTGAGAGGATGGCAGGACCTCAGCAGAAAACAACACGAATATCCATGCCTTAGCCGGGGCTCGAACCTAGGTTACGTATATCAATAGCCAAGCGCGCTAACCACTCGGCCACGGGACGGCTTTCTGATCAAAATGTAAGCCTAAAATTTTGCTTCTTTAACTATAGAGAGATTACAATCATCTATTAAAATTTTAAAATCTATAGCTGGCAAATTGGTCTTGTGAAATGAAAGGATGGATGTGTTTTCTGAAGATATTGTTAGATTCCATTTTTTGCAGTAGGAATGTAGATTGTTAAGATTCAATTTTAAAAAATGTTGTATAACATTAGGATTATCATGATATGCCATATTATTATATCATCAGCATATATGCCATATTGTATTTTAGAGGTAAATATTTCATATATCAGAAAGTAATATGTTGAATAAGTTAGGAGAGAGTATATCTCCTTGTACTACTCCTGTGGTAAAAGGGTACTCATTAGAGAATATGATAGTTAATTTAACTTTAAATTTCTTATTGCAGATAATGGAGAAAATAATTTTATATATATTACCAGATATTTGAATTTGTTTGATTTTGTGGATTAGAGCTGTATAGTTTGAGAAATTCAAATGCATTTTGTATGTCAATAATGATTGCAACAAAATATTGGTTTTACAGAAAGCATGTTCAATATCAGTACAATTATGCAATAGAATATCTTTGGTGGATCTACCAGGTCTGTAACCATAGAAATTGTCATTAAGGATCTTGTGGTGTTCTAAATACCATGTTAGTCGATAATTAACTAATCTTTCATAAAGTTTTAGCATATTTGAGGATAAACAGACGGGTCTGTATTAATTAAAATTAAAGACACCTTTTTGTTTATGTGAATGAAAATTAAATAGTTATCAGGCCATTGTGGTGGAATTTTACCTGAATTCCAGATTGATCAATGATTTGTAATAGTTTTTTTTTAAGCCAATGGAATATTTTCAAGATGCTTGTTAGAGATACCATCTGGCGCAACTGCTGTATTATTTTTTAGATATTTTAGAGCACTGTTGAGTTCAAAGAAAAAAATCGGAAGTTGATATATTATGTCCAATATAAAATTGATGCACCAAAGGTATCACTGTCGTATTTTTAATTTAGGTACTGGGAGTCTTTACCTTTATTTACATGATGGTGGGCAAATTTTTCTGTATGTGAATAGGTCATTATTATCATGAAGTGATAAGGAGAGGTGCGGGTCAAATTATTGTGAGGATTTTTATATGTTTTCCAGAGATTAGAAGTTTTAGTGTTAGGGAATAGTTGTTCTGTAAAACTATGCCAATTGGATTTCTGTATATTTTTAATATTTTTTGAGATGGCACTAGACAACCTTTTGGAAATTTTAACAGTCTCTGAATGTGTTATTTCTATTCATTAGTCTTTTTGCTTTACGTTTTATTGCTATTAGTTTGTTTATGAAAATAATATGAGAATTGTTAAAAGGTGATTTTTTAGGTAAACATTGAATTTAATTTTGTTTTCTGTAAATCACATTATATTGTAAAGTGTCAGCTACCGCTTAAATTTTAAAAAAGATCCAGCATGTGATCCAAGCAGACGAGTGCCTGATCGGAAAGCGCTCCCGGTAGAATCTTTGGGCTTCTCTCGCATTCCCGTCCACAACTCCGCACATGAAATATATGTCCACCTTTTCCTGATTCGTGAAACAATACATCTGTTCTGCAATCCACGGTAGAAATGACGACGAGTGCGAAAACCAGCGATTATAAATGTTCACTGGAGAACGCCCTCTAGTGCTTCACCGCTTGAGTTCTGACCATGCATTGTATGACGAAAAGTGCTTATTTAGGTGTGTTCTATCACCCTTTAAAGTTTGGCCAGAGATTTTTGAATCACCCTGTATACAATTACGAGCAGGGGATGCGCTCGATTCCTTGAGCCTTTGCTGCTGCAAAAAATCAGGCAATGATGTGGAAATCTGCGCTTTGCAGATTCTCGCTTTACCGACTTCAAATTCGGTGAAAGGATATTCAGTCCTTGCCTACAAACTGGCTCACACAGAACCGTATCTCAATTCACACAGAACTAAACCCTGGTTCAACATATCGTATCTTGGTTCACACAGAACCGAACCCACTCCTAAGAGTTTTCTTTCTGAGCAAAGAGCAACGTCGCTTGATGAGTGTTCAAACGTCCTTCCTGTTTGACATCGATGCTCAGACTATTGTTCATTGTTGATGCCTTTATCTCCACTTGCGCCCGAGGCTAGTCGTAAATAATCGTAAAACTGCTTTTCGACTTGTCAGCATGTGCAGTCAGCCAGCTCAGCCCTGAAAACAACAGCTCATGAGTCACATCCCCTTAACACCACACTTCCAACAATACACCACTTACTATTAGTTAGTTATATTTGCAACAACAAAAAATACGATAAAAACACAATAATAAATAAAAATAAATAAATTGGAGAGACATGCCAGCATTAGGAAAGATGAAAGTACTACTAGACTGAGAAAAGTTGGGAATCACTATCCTAGGAAAATAATGTAATAGGAGTCTTTACTCTCAATTTCCAAGGGCAGATTCAGGCTTAGGTGTTTAGTAATTCGGTTTTCCCAAGTCTACGGTGTCAAGAGTTGATCGTCAGTATTCTGTTGACGGCATTTCTACACACGTTAACCAGCGAACTGGATGGCCACGTGCAATTGACGAACGGAACTCTCTTCGGCTCTCACGAATGGTAACGATCAACAGACGGGCTACAGTGCATGAAATCACTGCCAATTTGAATGCGGGCCAAACACAAAACTTTTCAGAAAAGACTGTCCGTCGCCATCTGCACTCCATAGGATTTGGTAGTCGAAGACCCTCTTGTGTCTCATTGCTTACATGTCGTCACAGAGCTCAATGACTGAAATAAGCTGGAAGACATCGAAATTGGACAGTAGAACAGTGGCGTCGGATAGCATTGGTCCAATGAATCAAAGTTCTAGTTGTTTCGCGCTGATGGGCGCGGTAGAGTGTGGCGTAGGCCCCTTGAAGCCATGGACCCTTCCTGTCTGCAAGGTACTGTTCAGACTGGAGGGGCTCTGTGATGTTGTGGGGGGGGGGGCATGTTCACGTGTTCTACATTGGGCTCTCTCGTCCGTTTGGAGCAATCGCTGACAGGTACGAAATACGTGGACATTCTCGCAGATCACGTGCACCCCTTTATGACTCTCGAGCACCCATTAATGGTGAAGGTGAATTAATGGTGAAGGGGTATTCCAACAAGATAATGCAACGTGTCACCAGTCTTTGGTTGCTAGGAGGTGAATCAAGTAACATTCCACGGACTTTACCACCGTGAAGTGGTCCCCCGATATGAACCCCTTGGAACATCTGTGGGACACAACGGAAACAAGTTTACGATCCATGAATCCAGCACCATCCAATGCAACACAATAATGGTCTGCACTGCAGGATGTGTGGCTGCCCATGTGCAGAACGGTACCGGAAACTCATTGACTGCATGTCTCGATGTGTGGCTGCAGAGGGCTCGAGGAGGACCAACCCGTTATTAGGCACGTATAACATTTACGGCCTCTCAAGTGTATATCACTAGTTTTAATATTCTGGGACGTTTCCGAAAAGGTTCATCCGATCCCGATAACTTCATCTTCGTCAAGAAATGTGATGTGATTAAAGGGAAATTACTTCACTTGTATTAATTTTGCCCATAATTCGACTGGTAGTTTTATGTTTGGAAATGTTTTCAGTTCAATATGTCTCCAATAATGGTAGGTAGAGGGAAATTTTTAACGCCATGCATATCAAGTTTGAAATGCATTAAATAGAGAAAAAGGGAAAATTTCTGTTTGTTCAATCACTTGTCACTTTCCAGGTTCAGATCTTTTTACTTTTTCAGCTACTTCATACCAAAAATATTTTTTTTGCTTAAAAAAGGACGGATATAACTTGTAAAATTTTTCACACACATCATGATATAAACACTTACACAGAACATGACAGCTAGAATAGTAGTCAGGTACGCTAACCACTAGACCAGGTAGGCTAATTTGATTTTGGATTTGCTTTTCCAGACTTATGTTCTAGATGACGAAAGTCTAACTGCCAACAGAAAGAATATACACATTACCACGGATTTAATGGCTAAATTAATCATAAAAATGTTATCATTCGCATAACATCTTTGAAACACGGACAGTCTCTTGCCCCAGAAAAGGCTAATCGACGATGGATCATTACAGGAATCATCTGGTCCACACTCCTGCTCTGTCATCTGACACCAGTTTCCATTCACAGGCTTCTGAACTGCTGCGGATTAAAAAAAAGCTTACGCATACGAACGATTTCTGATTTTAGAAAAAAACGGATGCAAAAAATGTTCGTTCGTTTAGAACTTCGTTAATGACAACAAAATTCATTAACATTAAGATTATTTTTGATTTTACAACACATCAACAAAGATAAATGCATGATTCTCCAGGAGCCTGATATTCCTTCCGTACTTTCTTTCGCTATTTGAAAACAGGAAATTATATTATTTGAACCCTCCCGGCTGATTTTAAAGTATGTTCCACTTATTCATTCCATTGGATTGATGTAAAGTCCATGTTATGAACTCTCGAGCACTGAGTCCAGATGAGTCCAGATTTGCTCTATAGAGTTGATATACATATTTTAATGCCAAAAATTACTTACACGTAATTCAAACTAATTTTACATATAACTATCGATTTCGCTCTTATAAATGGTGGCGTAAATCAAGCATGATTTTCTCGTATGAAATAATGGAAATTTTACAGTTAGGGAGGAGGCACTGCCTCGAAATTCATATATCTGTTTCCTCCACTTCTTTAGTATAGAGTATTTATTTGTTACAATAGCAAAAATATTAAAGTATTTTACCGTAATATTAAAAACGAACTAATAGAGCGTATCAAAAAGACACATCTTCTCGATTATAATTATTTTTTATGAATTGATTTCTAACTTCCAGCGATGTCTCCGATGGCTTCCTCTTGCAAGTTGTTCGATTGAAGGAAGGTACATAGTAAGGGGCCATCTGTGCCGAGGGAGACGGTTGAGATTCTGAATTTATGCTTCCCCGTATCTTAAGGTAAGAAAGCAGCGATGTTTCAGATATTTTCATTTTCTTTTCAATCTTCTGAATTCAAACTGAGTTATTCCCAAAAAACTACGTAAATATAAAAAGGATATAAGTACATTGACCACGTTATTTCAAACATGCGCAATTCTAATCCATGGAAATCTAGAGCTAACTCTATTCAAAAGTATTATCACTTTCCTTTGGTAAGTGTAAGAAAAGAAGCGTTGAATACATATTACTGGAGATATACGATAACCAGAGATAATTACGGTAATGCAAGAATTTATTTTGTGAGGACTGTTTTCCATTTCTTTAAATGCTGGGTATGCTGAATAGAATTTAAAACTGACCTCAAGCATATCACTGTTGTTTTACCTCTAAGTAGCACATTTTTCACACAATGAGCTAAATGGCCAGGAAAAAAACTGAAAAACCTTCTGAAGAATAAAACCACTAGCAGAATTATGCGCAAAATTTATAAAATAATATAGCTTTCGTTTAACAACACGCTATTCGAGAGAATGAAATCTACAGTGGTTGGATGAACCTTTCCGGACACACGTCGGCAAGGATCAGGAAGACGATGTATGACCGAGGAGCGAGAGGATCGCCAATTGCGATGCATGGCATGGCTTGACAGATTCGAGACTATAATGCAACTGCAAAGGGACTGGAAACAGGTAACCGAATTCCTACCAGGCGGACGGTAAACAATAGGCTTTTACAGTTTTCATTGCGAGTCTATCGTCTGGCACTGCGTTTTCTCCTAATATCTGTCCACACGCAAGCACGTCTTCAGTGGTGTCGCCTCAGACAGAACTGGTGCAAACACCCAGAGCGTGCGACATCGTCACACAACTCCAACACCTGGTGTCTTGGTGTGGGATGCCATTATTCGGACATCTCGGTCAGAACTGGTCATCATAAGGTGATCTCTAACTGTGCAACGATATGTTATCAACATTTTGCAGTAAGTGGCTTTCCCATTTGTTCAGCAGCATCCTTTTACCGGCAAGATAACTCATGTCACGACATAGCCCGCATTAGTCTGCAGTATCTACACGAGCAAAACTTTCAGGTACTACCATGGCCAGTACGATCGCCGAATCTTTCACCTATTGAACACGTCTGGGAAATGTTAGGCAGACAGCTCTAACACCCAAAAAATGACGATGAAATCTTCCTACTGAAAGGTTGAGATCAGCTCTGCTTGTTCGACCAACATGTATACCCCTCAGCACATACAAAATAAAAACATTTCTTCTATACTATAGTGCAGTGGTTCTCAACCATTTATGCCTCACAACCCCTGAAAATGTGTATGCAACTGGCGTACCCCTTGTTTAGATAGATAACACTATAGTTATAGTATAATAATGGGAATAAAATGATATATATATAACATACCTCTAGCGACTTTTGAGCTCTCACGTCGTACCCCCAAATCTTTTACCGCGTACCCCACATTGAGAATCCCTACTATAGTGCACAGACAAAGGCAAACTACATTTTCCTTCACACTCTAATTCCTCATAATTACAACTCTCTTATTCTTTGTTTTTAAGTTAAGTTCGTTCGATGTGGTCGTTGACGTAATTCTCATGCTGAAGCACATGCGAGCATCGAAATGATATATTAAATCACAAGTTCATTGTATCACGTTTATATGTCGTTACACTATTATGAATTTCTTCTGGTTGATTTACATTTGTAAAACAAAATCCCTTAAATATACTTCGAGTTATGTACGAATTTTTGCATTAAATAAGAATGAATAATAAATAAATACCCTCTCAAGCAGCTGCTTGACACAGAGGTCTGACAGAAGCCAGTCAGTTTACAGGCCATAACAGAAGGTCTGCGAAGATGGCGGGATCTCAGCAGAAAAACGACACATACATACATGTCTTACCCGGGGCTTGAACCCAGGTACCTTAGATTAGTAGCCAAGTGCACTAACCACTCGGCCACTTACCCGGGGTTGAACCCAGGTACCTCAGATTAGTAGCCAAGCGCACTAACCACTCGACCACATAACCGGGGCTTGAACCCAGGTATTTTAGATTAGTAGCCAAGCGCACTAACCACTTGGCCACTTACCCAGGGCTTGAACCCAGGTACCTTAGATTAGTAGCCAAGCGCACTAACCACTCGGCCACTTACCCGGGGCTTGAACCCAGGTACCTTAGATTAGTAGCCAAGCGCACTAACCACTCTGCCACCTACCCGGGGCTTGAACCCAGGTACTTTAGATTAGTAGCCAAGCACACTAACCACTCGGCCACTTACCCGGGCTTGAACCCAGGTACCTTAGATTAGTAGCCAAGCGCACTAACCACTCGGCCACTTACCCGGGGCTTGAACCCAGGTACTTTAGATTAGTAGCCAAGCGCACTAACCACTCGGCCACTTACCCGGGCTTGAACCCAGGTACCTTAGATTAGTTGCCAAGCGCACTAACCACTCGGCCACTTTCCCGGGGCTTGAACCCAGGTACTTTAGATTAGTAGCCAAGCGCACTAACCACTCGGCCACTTACCCGGGCTTGAACCCAGGTACCTTAGATTAGTAGCCAAGCGCACTAACCACTCGGCCACTTACCCGGGGCTTGAACCCAGGTACTTTAGATTAGTAGCCAAGCGCACTAACCACTCGGCCACTTACCCGGGCTTGAACCCAGGTACCTTAGATTAGTAGCCAAGCGCACTAACCACTCGGCCACTTACCCGGGGCTTGAACCCAGGTACTTTAGATTAGTAGCCAAGCGCACTAACCACTCGGCCACTTACCCGGGCTTGAACCCAGGTACCTTAGATTAGTAGCCAAGCGCACTAACCACTCGGCCACTTTCCCGGGGCTTGAACCCAGGTACTTTAGATTAGTAGCCAAGCGCACTAACCACTCGGCCACTTACCCGGGCTTGAACCCAGGTACCTTAGATTAGTAGCCAAGCGCACTAACCACTCGGCCACTTACCCGGGCTTGAACCCAGGTACCTTAGATTAGTAGCCAAGCGCACTAACCACTCGGCCACTTTCCCGGGGCTTGAACCCAGGTACTTTAGATTAGTAGCCAAGCGCACTAACCACTCGGCCACTTACCCGGGCTTGAACCCAGGTACCTTAGATTAGTAGCCAAGCGCACTAACCACTCGGCCACTTACCCGGGCTTGAACCCAGGTACCTTAGATTAGTAGCCAAGCGCACTAACCACTCGGTCACTTTCCCGGGGCTTGAACCCAGGTACTTTAGATTAGTAGCCAAGCGCACTAACCACTCGGCCACTTACCCGGGCTTGAACCCAGGTACCTTAGATTAGTAGCCAAGCGCACTAACCACTCGGCCACTTACCCGGGCTTGAACCCAGGTACCTTAGATTAGTAGCCAAGCGCACTAACCACTCGGCCACTTTCCCGGGGCTTGAACCCAGGTACTTTAGATTAGTAGCCAAGCGCACTAACCACTCGGCCACTTACCCGGGCTTGAACCCAGGTACCTTAGATTAGTAGCCAAGCGCACTAACCACTCGGCCACTTACCCGGGCTTGAACCCAGGTACCTTAGATTAGGAGCCAAGTGCACTAACCATTCGGCCACTTACCCGGGGCTTGAACCCAGGTACCTCAGATTAGTAGCCAAGCGCACTAACCACTCGGCCACTTACCCGGGTCTTGAACCCAGGTACTTTAGATTAGTAGCCAAGCGCACTAATGACTCGGCCACTTACGCGAAGCTTGGACCCAGGTACTTTAGATTAGTAGCCAAGCGCACTAACCACTCGGCCACTTACCCGGTACTTGAACCCAGGAACCTCAGATTAGTAGCCAAGTGCACTAACCACTTGGCCACTTACTCGGGGCTTGAACCCAGATATTTTAAATTAGTAGCCAAGCGCACTAACCACTCGGCCACTTACCTGGGGCTTGAACCCAGGTACCTTAGATTAGTAGCCAAGCGCACTAACCACTCGGCCACTTACCCGGGGCTTGAACCTAGGTACCTTAGATTAGTAGCCAAGTGCACTAACCACTCGGCCACTTACCCGGGCTTGAACTCAGGTACCTTAGATTAGTAGCCAAGCGCACTAACCACTCGGCCACTTACCCGGGGCTTGAACCCAGGTACTTTAGATTAGTAGCCAAGCGCACTAACCACTCGGCCACTTACCCGGGGCTTGAACCCAGGTACCTTAGATTAGTAGCCAAGCACACTAACCACTTGGCCACTTACCCGGGGCTTGAACCCAGGTACCATAGATTAGTAGCCAAGCGCACTAACCACTCGGCCACTTACCCGGGGCTTGAACCTAGGTACTGTAGATTAGTAGCCAAGCGCACTAACCACTCGTCCACTTACCCGGGGCTTGAACCCAGGTACCTTAGATTAGTAGCCAAGCGCACTAACCACTCGGCCACTTACCCGGGGCTTGAACCCAGGTACCTTAGATTAGTAGCCAAGCGCACTAACCACTCGGCCATAGGACGCAATTATACATTATCCTTTAATTATGAACACCAGAGTATTTAACATCTGCCTTTTGTACACTTTTGGATCTTGGCCTTTCTTATTAGCATCCCGAAACTGTTCCTGTCTAGATCGGGAACTAGATTATTGTCAAATATGTCATTATATATATATACAATAATTTTTCTCAAATTAAATGTGTTTTTTCATATTTTGTTATCACTAATCAAGAGAAAACGCAAACTTAAAATTTAAGATTTCACTAAGAGGTTGGTAATATTATTGAGTAACGAATGAAACGTAACCTGTTGTAGTTTAAAATTGTAAAAGAGATCTTTAAAGTAAAATCTAATCCTCTGTACCAAGAACAGTATTAGATGGCACAGACGGACAATTGAACCCCAATGAACTCAAGTAACCCATTTGAGTTCTGCAAATAAAGTATAAAAATAAATTATACTTTATTTGCAGAACTCAAGTGGGTCACTTGAAATTATTAAATGGGTCACTTGGTGACCCGCGGGTCATAGGTTGCCTACGCCTGCTCTAGAATGTTCTCTGCTGAAGCGGAGATTTAAATAAAATTGTAAAGGCGGAGTTGTGACAATTCAATGAAATTGTTATTCAGTAAAAATTACTCTTCTGATAATCTAGTAAAATACATTTTTCAGTTACAAATTTCGACTCTTAGTCGAAATTCTGGCATCTGTTCTGGCAAATATTTCACAGCAGTCTTTTCTATATATAATTATTAATCGCTCTTTCTATCATTCATCACCTAAGTTCAAAAAGTCATTAGTACCATGCTTCGAAATTTCGAATGTTGCGCAAAACGATAACGTACGAACTGTTTACTGTAAGGGTGAAGTTGCCATTCAACGAAAACCCATCTTCTCGTAATCGGTTAAAAATGCATTTCAATTTATAGTTTGATTTGACGATATGGCCACCAAACTGCTTTAAAAAGTTAGCCTATTATTATAGTTTATGAGGCAAAAATATCTGAAATAAAATTTATCATAAATAGATAGTCTTAGTCAGGGGCGTCGCCATGGGGGGATGGGGGGAAGCTCCCTCCCCCCCAAAAGTTACTCGGAGTTGGCAAAATTCGAAGCGACTTCGTAAAATCTAGGTGAGTTGTGAAATTTTGTAATTTTTTTTGGGAAATTAAGGAGAGTTGTCAAAATCGAGGCAACTTGGCAAATCTAAGGCAGTTTGGAAAATTGAGAGATGGCAAAATTTAAATCAGTTGGCAAAATTCGAAGCCACTTAGTAAAAACAGGTGAGTTGGCAAAATCGGGACAACTTGGCAAAATCTTAGGGAGTTGGCAAAATTCGGAGTGACTTGGTAAAATCTTGGGGGAGTTGACAAAATTCGGAGTGACTTGGCAAAATTGTGGGGAGTTGGCAAAATTCAGGTGAGATGTAAAAATTTGGATTTTTTTCTATAAAATTATGGTGAGTTGGCAAAATTTAGGGAGTTGGCAAAATCTAGGGACAGTTGGCAAAATTCGGAGTGACTTGGCAAAATCGTGGGGAGTTGGTAAAATTCAGGTGAGATGTGAAAATTTGGATTTTTTTCTATCAAATTATGGCGAGTTGGCAAAATCTAGGGGCAGTTGACAAAATTCGGAGTGACTTGGCAAAATCGTGGGGAGTTGGCAAACTTCAGGTGAGATGTAAAAATTAGGATTTTTTTCTTTAAAATTATGGCGATTTGGCAAAACTTAGGGAGTTGGCAAAATCTAGGGACAGTTGGTAAAATTCGGAGTGACTTGGCAAATTCGTGGGAAGTTGGTAAAATTCAGGTGAGATGTGAAAATTTGGATTTTTTTCTGTAAAATTATGGCGAGTTGGCAAAATCTAGGAGAGTTGGCAAAACTTAGGGAGTTGGCAAAATCTAGGGCAGTTGACAAAATTCGGAGTGACTTGGCAAAATCATGGAGGGTTGACAAAATTCAGTTGAGATGTAAAAATTGCAATCTGTTTTCTGTAAAATTTTGGCGTGTTGGCAAAATCGAGGCAACTTCGCAATATCTAGAGAGTTGGCAAATCTTGGAGGAGTTGGCAAAATTCAGACTGACTTTGCAAAAATCAGATGTGATGTAAAATTGGGATTTTTTTGCTGTAAAATTGTGGCGAGATGGCAAAATCTAGGGAAGTTGGCAAAACTGGAAACCACTTGGTAAAATACAGATGAGTTGTACAAATTGGGATTGGTTTTCTGAAATTAAGGAGAGTTGGAAAACCAAGAACTCTTATCAAAATCTAGGGGAGTTGGCAAAATTCGAAGCCAGTTGGAAAAATACAGGCGATTTGTGAAAATTGAGATTTGTTTTGTGAAATTAAGGAGTGTTGGACAAATCGAGGAAACTGAACCAAATTTAGGGCAGTTCGTAAAATTCGAATCCACTTAGAAAATACGAGCGAGTTGTGATAATTGGGATTGGGTGTGTGAAATTCCAGAGAGTTGACTAAAATCGAGAAAACTTGGCAAAATCTTGGTGAGTTTGAAACGTTTGTAGTGATTGATGCAGGACAGTTGACAATATCAAGGGAAAATTCACACTGACTTGCTACAATTCAGACGAAATATAAATACAGGAATGAATTTTGTGAAATTATGGCTAGTTGGCAAAATTGGAAGTTACATGGCAAATTACGGTTAGTTGGCAAATTTGTAAGGCAAATGGCAAAATGCAGGAGAGTTGTGAAAATTGCCTCAACCCCCCCCCCCCCACCACCACCACCACCTAGTGCAAACTAAATAAGTTTGCTCAGTTGGCAAAATTTGAATTTCGAGTTGGAAAATTTTTGATTTCTCCCCCTCCCCCCAACCATAGTCCTTCGCTATGCCCCTGGTCTTAGTTGATAGATTTTTAAATCATCAACTAAGTTAACAATAAAGTTGTTTGCAACCTAAAATTTATAACGTTTATTTTCTCCATTATGTTTATCAACTTAATACATGACTTTAATTCTATCGCTATTAGGAACATTTGCTGATAAAAATAATAAACTTTTATAAAATAATCATAAATAACTTTAATATTAAGTTTCGTACGCCTTCTATTTTAAGATACTGCCACTTTTCTTCCTTTCAATATTATTTCCTCAGAGATTTTCTACTTTTAAATTTTATTTAATTTGTGTTCCTTTTTAATTTGTGTTTTTTTTTTAATTTGTGATCTTATCGTGGGACAAAAATTGTTTCTTCTTCATTGCTGTCACATTCTTTCGCTTTCTGGAAGATTCATTGATTGACGTATTTCCTTATTGGAATTTGTTTGACAAACAAACCAACCTGACACTTGGAAATGGTTTTGCGATGCCTTCTGATGGATACGAAATGAACAAATCTTCGTCAAATGAGAGCACATTTTATTACGATAAGTGATGACATTAAAAAAACTTTCATCTTGTTGGGTTGGATTGTTTTACCTCTGAGAGGCACTTTTTTGCACACCATGGGCTAAATGACCAGGTCACATGGACCCCGAAGGCTCAGAGAAGGTTGTGGGAGGGGACCCACTGGAACAGCTGTTGGGAGACAGATGGTAGCCTCCCGTCAAGGCCATCCAGCGTGTTCTTTAACGTGCACAGGCTATGGCTCTCCCGTACACGGGGCCACGGCTTAACGTCCCATCCGACGGACGGCGGCCTTTACAAGCCCATCGGTGTCCCCTACTGACCGTGGGCAGGGCGGGGAATTTTGCGGAGATAAATCTCAACGCTGACCCAGCTGGGACTCGAACCTGGGAACTACAGATTACGAGCCTGGCGCGCTACCGACTGAGCCACCCCCCGCCCCCTCATCTTGTGATACATTAAATGAACTTCCTAAAGATGAATCAGACTATATTAATGGACTTATTGTCCAACATTTTCGAACTGAAAAAGCTATCATTTACTTCAATAATTTACATAATTTATTTTTTTTAAATCAGAGATTTTCTTTTTTTCTTTTAATTAATTTTTTTTACCCAATAGCATTGTTTCTTTTCGTTTCTGCGGGACAATGCTATTGGGTAAAAAAATTAATTAAAAGAAAAAAAGAAAATCTCTGATTTAAAAAAAATAAATTATGTAAATTATTGAAGTAAATATTGACCTGTTTGTGTGGAGGAAAGACCCGCCTCCGCTTTAGAACACAAGGAGGCGGGTCCCATAGGATTAATATTGACCCGCCTCTGAGTCAGAACTCTCCTTTTCCCCCTACTGCCCACAGTTAGTTTGTCCCATGGACTCTTGGAGCATTTGAAACCGGATAATAATGATTTGAATTCAGCGACAATTTCAGACAAATTAAAACTTTTAAATGTATCAAAACTCTCCTTGAGGTCTCCGATAAAGTTACTCTCAGAGTTCTGAATTTTTTAGTTCATTGCACTTTACGTTTTTTTTTTTTGTTTGGTAGAAGCCCTCACTGAACTCTTATCCACGGTTTGTTTGGTTTTTTCTATCACTGCAGAATCTTTTCCTTTGAGTTGTGTGACCTGAGCATATGATTTATCATGCTGAGTTTTTGTTGATGAGGTTCTAACAAAACGCTTCTTTAGTGAAGTGCTTGGGATCATAATTTGAGCCTCTTTAGGCTTGGGATGAAATTCATAGCCTTTATAGTTTGCTGTGTGCTCTTTGTTACAGTTAGCACACTTGGGTGGGCTATTTTTTGTATTTCTGTCGCAAGTTGATGTGAGATGAGCACCTGCACATTTAACACATCTAGGAAAATTAAAGCAACTGCCCCGAGTGTGGCCATATCTCTGGCAACGATGGCATTGGGTAGCTCCAGGTTTCTTCTTATAGCTCTCAACTTTAATATTCAGATAGAAAATTTATAATATCACGGATCTGTTCTGACTGGCTTCATTTATTGGAAGCTCCACAAAAAATATCGGTAGTTTCTTATCTTTACCACTCCTTAGTTGAAACACTAGGGAGATTTGATAGCCCAGATGAATAAGTTCATTTTTAGATCCTCCTTAGCTATATCATCAGGGATATTTTTGAATAGAATTTTGAGATTCTTTTCATTTTTAAGTTGGTACGTGTGAAAAAAAAAATAGATTGTTCAAACTGTTTCACAAACGATCTATAATCACTTGTCCAACGGGTTTTTATGCGGATTGTCTCGCCAGAGATCTTAGCTGAAAAGTCTTCGACAGCTAACAAGACAAGGACCTTATGAAGGTTTATCCATCCCTCTTTTTTCCTCAAAATAATAGGAGGAATAGTCTCTTTTTTCTTATCATTACTTGTTTTTGCATTTTCAGATTCATTCGAAATTTGATGTTCGTTATCAGTCATTTCAGTGAGATTTTCAATATCATCATCAACTGCATGGGGCATAAAACGGTTCTTCGTTGACGTACTGGGTTCATCCGTGGATGTAAGAGAACTTTTTCATCCTTTTTTAATAACTTCAAAGTCGTTTCTTCCATTCTGTGAATCATTTATGCAGCGGGAAGCCAAATTCGAAGTCCCAAGGGTGACCATAACACTGAATGTCCCCACGACATAGCCTCTAGAACATTTGCAGTGGTTATGTTCTCTGATAGCTTTTTCAGTTCGAAAATGTTGGACAATAAGTCCATTAATATAGTCTGATTCATCTTTAGGAAGTTCATTTAATATATCACAAGATGAGGGGGCGGGGGGTGGCTCAGTCGGTAGCGCGCCAGGCTCGTAATCTGTAGTTCCCAGGTTCGAGTCCCAGCTGGGTCAGCGTTGAGATTTATCTCCGCAAAATTCCCCGCCCTGCCCACGGTCAGTAGGGGACACCGATGGGCTTGTAAAGGCCGCCGTCCGTCGGATGGGACGTTAAGCCGTGGCCCCGTGTACGGGAGAGCCATAGCCTGTGCACGTTAAAGAACATGCTGGATGGCCTTGACGGGAGGCTACCATCTGTCTCCCAACAGCTGTTCCAGTGGGTCCCCTCCCCCAACCTTCTCTGAGCCTTCGGGGTCCATGTGACCTGGTCATTTAGCCCATGGTGTGCAAAAAAGTGCCTCTCAGAGGTAAAACAACCCAACCCAACAAGATGAAAGCTTTTTTAATGTCATCACTTATCGTAATAAAATGTGCTCTCATTTGACGAAGATTTGTTCATTTCGTATCCATCAGAAGGCATCGCAAAACCATTTCCAAGTGTCAGGTTGGTTTGTTTGTCAAAGAAATTCCAATAAGGAAATACGTCAATCAATGAATCTTCCAGAAAGCGAAAGAATGTGACAGCAATGAAGAAGAAACAATTTTTGTCCCACGATAAGATCACAAATTAAAAAAAAAATACAAATTAAAAAGGAACACAAATTAAGTAAAATTTAAAAGTAGAAAATCTCTGAGGAAATAATATTGAAAGGAAGAAAAGTGGCAGTATCTTAAAATAGAAGGCGTACGAAACTTAATATTAAAGTTATTTATGATTGTGCCACCCGAGGGATCCCCCACTAGTGCTTTCCCCCTATGACGTCACCACCTGGACTTTGACCCAAGGGGATCCCTCGGGTGGCACAATACTACTGAAAATCCCGTTAGGTGGCGCTCTGAGCAAAGGCTTCAAGTTTCTCTCGTCTGTCCCAAGGTCTAATAGTAACTGTGTCGCCATCTAGTGGCTGAAAATGTAATTAAAATTAAAGTATTCAGGGTTTTTTTTAAATCTTTAGGTAGAAAGCACTTCAACATTATGTTAATTTCCAATAACTAGGCTGTATTAATTCGTTTTGTATATAGAATACGTTGATTACAATATATTAAGTATATAGTGTTAAAAGAAATTCAATTAAAATTCTTTATTTTCCCTTAAATTATAAGAAAATATTTTAAAGCGGATTTGGAGATACATTTAAACAGGAAATATTGCTCACATTACTTCCAATTGGGATACTTAACTGTTGAATGAAAAAAAAATTAGTAATTAATGCGTAAACTACTGAAAAAATGTGTAATATTGAAACACAGAGCATGTCATATTTAAGTATCAGAGATACATGTTGATACGTTCGCTAGTCTTTTTTTTTCTTATGTGCAATGCTAAAAAAAAAAACAGGAAATCGTCTGTATTTCTTGATATTAAGCAGCTGAAATTAGTGGTGAATTTTCGCTATTTTCAATTGTATTTAATGTAGGTAAGCATATTATTTTTTTATCTCAGTCGTTAAAAATCTGGGAATTAAATGTATTTTTTTTACAGTTGAAATAAGTGGTGAATTAACTGAGTAATTCGAATAACGGTATGAAAATCCTATTTTTTTTATTCATAGGAAATAAAATTCGTCTGTACACCTCTGTATTATATACCGGAAATTATCCTTTACTCTAAAGTATTAATATTCAGTAAAACACTTTATCGCTAAATGGCTGATGCAATAATTTCGATTATTTCTCTGTAAAAATCTACGTAAAGTTCTTGTCTCTGCAAAGTAAAAAAAAATTAGAATTTCATTCCGTGCTGATAATTTTCTCATAAACACAGCACTCGGTGCCATTTATTGAAGTCTTCCACTTCTGAGAAGTGATCGCTTCAAAAAAAAAAAACGTTGATTTCGAGGTGGCTCGATTCAGGCCATGTAATGAACTAGCAAGCAAGCGAGTTACGATAACTTTGAAAGGAAATCTTTTTGTAGAGAGATACATTTAAACAGGAAATATTGCTCACATTACTTCCAATTGGGATACTTAACTGTTGAATGAAAAAAAAAAACAGTAATTAATGCGTAAACTACTGAAAAAATGTATAATATTGAAACACAGAGCATGTCATATTTAAGTATCAGAGGTACATGTTGATACGTTCGCTAATCTTTTTTTTTTCTTATGTGCAATGCTAAAAAAAAACAGGAAATCGTCTGTATTTCTCGATATTAAGCAGCTGAAATTAGTGGTGAATTTTTCGCTATTTTACATTGTATTTAATGTAGGTAAGCATATTATTTTTTTTTATCTCAGTCGTTAAAAAACTGGGAATTAAATGTATTTTTTTACAGTTGAAATAAGTGGTGAATTAACTGAGTAATTCAAATAACGGTATGAAAATCCTATTTTTTTTTTATTCATAGGAAATAAAATTCGTCTGTACACCTTGTATTATATACCGGAAATTATCCTTTATTCTAAAGTATTAATATTCAGTAAAACACTTTATCGCTAAATGGCTGATGCAATAATTTCAATTATTTCTCTGTAAAAATCTACGTAAAGTTCTCGTCTCTGCAAAGTAAAAATTAGAATTGCATCCCGTACTGATAAATTTTTCATAAACACAGTACTCAGCGCATTTATTGAAGTCCCGGTGCTTTTGAGAGGTGATTGCTTTAAAAAAAAAGACGTTGATTTCTAGGAGGCTCGTTCCGGTAACAAGCAAGCAAGCGAGTTACGATAACTTTTGAAAGGAAATCTTATATTTTCATCACTTCTTAATACTCGAGAACGTCACTACATTGTGAAATTATAAGTAATGTTTGATAAACCATGAAAATTTAGAGAATTACTAACCTTTTATTATAAGTGTAATCCCAGAAATGGATTCCCAGAAGGGCTTTCTCCCAGTGACTGAGTGAACTGGTTCCACGACGTGTTATAACTCAATTCTGGTGCTGTAATGACTCAACATGAGTGCCACGGGCAAAAGTCACGTGAGAAGCGGCTAACGCTTGTTTATCGCTCCACTTGCCAAGGATAAGACTCAGAAATTCAGGCGACACATATATTGCATTTAAAAATTTTTATTGATTTCAAAGTATTAGGCCTTCAGAGATAGATGCTGCAACAATAACACACTCCTGTTGCTTGGCGATCCCAACCACTATGGGCCAACTGGTAGCCCTCTTCTACCCGTTACCCAAGACCAATCTCGACACCTCAGCTGCCCAGCGATTGCTCGTTTCAACCTAGTGACGGTACGGACGGCACTTGTGAAAATTTCTTTCTCCTCTTCGCCTCTTATTGCTGACACGCAAATGTATCAAGATGCTCGTGCCAAAGCACTCTGTAGAACTCAACTACACAATGACTTTTGCTCCAATTCAAGAATCCTTAAACCTACTTCCGCGTACATTGAGATTTCTCTCTACGTAACTCCTTGCCCTGCTCACGATCAGTAGAGGACACAGATGGGCTTGGTAAGGCCGCCGTCCGTCGGATGGGACGTTAAGCCGTGGCCACATATGTGGGAGAGCCATACCCTGTGCATGTTAAAGAACACACTGGATGGCCTTGACGGGAGGCTTCTATGTGTTTCCCGACAACTGTACTAGTTGGTCTCCTCCCCAACCTTCTCTAAGCCTTCGAGGTACATGTGACTTAGCCATTTAGCCCCTTGTATGATAAAAAGTACCACTCAGAGGTAAAAGAACCCAATCCAACTAAACCTACTTCCGCTGCAGGACTTTATTCAGCTGAAAATGTCTTCAAGAAAAAGTTATTAGTTCCACCTCTTTCACGTAACCATAGAATCGCTAACCTTTGGTACTTTCTGCTCCCCTGATTATGACTATTGAGTACAGTTGGAAACTTACTGTTACTTTTGCTTCTACAATCATGTAAAAGCACATTTAAGTGTCCGACCCATATAAACTGGTGAATAAACGGAGCGGGCAAAAAGAACGTTATTCTTTCTTATGAGTTATAAAAATAAGTTAACTTTACTTCGACACTGTAATCAAGCTGTCAAAATTTAAAACAATAAGTAGCAAAATTCGCTTTTTAGCCCTAAGATTAATATCATGTAGAGATATTCAAAAGAGAGCCTTATTATAGTAAGGGGGAGTGAATATGTATGTTTTGTTAAGGAGGATTTGATGAACTATACGTTAAAAAAAGGTGATTTTCATATTTTATGCATTTTAGGCACTGTATTTGAGTTTCGAGTCAGATGAGATCACCATCTAAAGTGGGAGTAAAAAGTTAGAGCAGACCCAAGCAGTAGGTGCGTTCGATGTGAAGTTACTAAGTGGTCGAGTAGGGAACCTTTTATTTTGGCTGAGGAGTGTATTTATGTAAACTGTATATCTGTGCACAGCCTGCCTACACTTTTGGCGGTACAATTAAATGACATACACACACCAACACACGGGAATTGGTGGAGCAAAACAGCTTAATGGTTCGATTCATGATTTAGCAAGAACTAGACATTTTAAGCATTTTGAAATAATTTTCAAGGTATATAGCATATTAAAATACAAGTATTTACAATTATCGTTGTCAATCATTGGCATCAACTTGAAATTGATTATATACCATTCATTTTAAATTTGAGAGTTTGTACCTTATACAGCGTTAGCTATCAGTAAAATAATTAGAAGTTGTTCTTAAATAATTTTTGATTACACACGCTTCAAAAAAATCCAGATCTTGTTTCTGCGATCTGCAAGGACTAAAAAAATGTTCAAAGCACAGCCAATCGAACAACAATCATTTTCAACTCTAGTAGACTATTTTTCGGTCCTTTACCTTATTTGGTGAGTAGCTAATCCTTCAACTAACCACATATGGCTGAACAGGCTAGAGAAGTGAGCGAGTCAACAAGAACGACGGCAATATGCCGTGAGATATATTTTGCAGATAGGAAATTAGTGACAGCTGGAAAAAACTTAGGCTAGTGAGACAGTTGAAAAAAATCTTCTGGGCCTGTTGGAGGATACCCCTACAGCACTCCCAGAAGAGAGCTAGAACGGTCTGTACCCTGAAAGAACTGACAATGACTTTATGAATAGTGGGAGTCCCGTGTTAATGGGAAGTCCTGGATATGACTGACCGATCCTCTTACCCTAGAGGGTGTATTTATATACCAGAATTCGGAGACCACAGTTTTGGGTGCAAAGGTCTTTTTTTCAATAATAGTATTGTGGAACAGCTGATCTGAAGTGCATGATCTGTGAACTGTTTAAAGCCCCAAGTCCCACACCAAATCAACTGGCAAATAATGTCAGCGAAAAAAAAATTTTTTTCCTTTTGAATGTTCTCTTTGCTAATCATTGCTAAATGAAATGATGAAATCTGCATGCTTCCCTAGAGTTGGGTCACGCAGTTCCCCCCATTGGGGGACAATATGTCTCGAAGGAGACCAAACCTCGGAAGTGCGTACCTCTCTTCGATTCCCCTGCTTAGGATAGTCCTATCTCCGCACTCCTTCCTTAGATTCTGTTTTTCCGTTTCCCACTTCTCTTTGCTGCCTAGGAAAGGTATGTCATGCCCACAGTTCCTGGACTGCGGACTCGATGCATTTGTTGACTCAATCACTCCCTCCATTTTGTTGACTCAATCACTCCCTCCATTTTGTTGACTCAATCACTCCCTCCATTTTGTTGTTTTCTTCGCTCCCCTTCCCTGACCTTACTTTATGCTTCAGCCTTTAATCCTCAGCACTCGTACGAGTGAGAACGAAGCCCTCCAAGACACAGTTTTTCCAACTTTCGGCAAAAGTTGATGATCCTCTCTGAAAAGTAAACATGTGAATCACAGCAGCTGATGTCAGTTGTCCAGCTGATGAAGCAACTCAGAGCTGGCACCCCAACCCTCGACTCTATCAAGTGGTCCAACAAAGTAAATAAGACATATATCTTCACTCTTCAGACATGAAACAGTGCTGTAATTTCCCTCGCTCATAAAGTGTCCTTACATACAGTATGATGACTAAAGGCAAGTGATCTGGGGACTAGAGATCATCCCTGGGGATGAGTACTCGCACATTTGACTCACCGCACCAGGAACAATTGAGGAGGAAACAAACCTTGCAGACAGAACTGACCGATTAAACTACCCGGATGACTGGAGAGTGAATGACTCGTCATATTCGGAGTCTTTGCAAACTTTGTGAGTAGGAAAATGAGGTACAGGCTTTATATCTGTTTCGGTCTCCTTTTCCTACTTCAAAAGTCGTGGACTGGACTAAAAGTCTTACTTCAAAAATCCTGTTAGTTGCGGACTGGAAACATTGCTTAGACAATACAAAAATAATGTTTCATTCATCTATTAAAATATTGCCTTCAAAATTCATTGCTAAAGGTGGCCTAGATCACTTCACAAAAACTTTTTTTCCTCACAACTAAGGACCTAGTCACTGCTCTCTTTCACTGCTCTAGCAGCTCTAGCAGTGTTTGAGCAAATTCTGAATCGATAAATGTGTTCTCCTGGAAAGCTTGGTATGTTGATATTTTCCATGTACGTGTTTTTTGGTTAACCCCTGAGAGAAGTGGGTGAAAAGGTTCTCTACATAGTGTAAATATCTATTTTTCTATTGTGATTTATTTCAATACTGGCTACCTTAATTTGAATTGTGATTGAGGTCCCTGTGGATAACACACGGAAATTTCACCCTGTCCTCCTTTTGTATTGCTTCTCTTCACGTCTACCACTTCAATCATCCGGAGTTGGGTACGACAGCAAGAATCCACAAAATCTTCTTACACGATAAATAAAGTAATAGAAACGATCGTAGGAAAGAAGTGGAGAAATTGGGTTAAATGGAACAGTCAGTGTTATTAATAAAAAAAAACAGTCCTTCAAAAAACGTGTTGCCAGATGTCGTATTAGTCGCAGACTGGAAACTCTACTTTTTCAACACAAAAATAATGTTTCGTTCATAATTGCTAGTTACCAGTTAAATAATTAGAACTCTTTCTAAAATAATTTTTGATCTGCTATAGTTATACCAAAGAAGGTCTAAGGAAAAAGAAGGCCAGCTTCGCACAAGCGTAAGTGGCGCCGCTCTGCGGAATTTTACCGAAGCTGAACGTGGCAAATTGGTGTGCACGCAGAAAAACTGTAAGGGGCGGTGTGCGCATGCGCAATGTAATAATTTTAATTATTGCAATGTAAATAATTTTTAGCGCAATGTAATAATTTAAACATTTTAGCGCAATGTAATAATTTAAACATTTTAGCGCAATGTAATGATTTAAACATTGTAACTATGGTTTGTCTTACTCTTTATATATTTATTGTGATTTAATTAGTGTTTCAAGCTGTCTAACATCCATGGCTATTTGCGTACAGTGGTAGCTGACCCTAAAGTTATTCAATGAGTATTTTATCCATTCAGGAGTTCATGTTACGATAGCTGAAGATGCCGTAGTAAGTTGAGCAATTTTGCAGAATTTTTAAAATTAGTATCTAAATTAATACATTTAATCATCTTGCAAATACATAAGTCAATGTATGTTGCAGTTTTGTGTTCCCTGGAGAATATCGATGTATATAAGTGTCTGCACTCTGTTCTAATAGTAAATTTTATTTATGGTTGATACGAGAAGTGCCTGCTGCCATCTATTGACAGTTTATATAAGTAAGAAACTCGATATGACTTTTATTGAAAGTACCCAAAATTTTATAAAATATAATTAAACAAAATATGTTGTCTCACATTAAGCCATAAATTTTAATTTATTATAATGCATTAAATATTGTAGAGTGTTCAAAATGTAAAAATTTTTTTGTTAAGTATAGCTACTAACCTGTTTTACAAAATGGGATTTTATTAAGGAAAATAATTTTAAGTAATTATTGTTATTTT